>OVBI01000539.1:6688-67827 GCA_900406495.1 Sisymbrium altissimum | reverse complement strand
AAGAGATGGAGAGTCTTTTCGGGAGCTACAGCGCAAACAAGAAGAAGAATGCTGCGAGCGAAGGCAAAGAAGTTGTTGGGGAATAATGATTCATGATTGTTTTGGTTTAGTGGGACGTCAATTCCGAGACAGGGGCTAACCCAGGGCACGTATCACGTACTAAATATGTAATATCAAGATAACATGTGTATATTTTTAGCCCCAAAAAACGTATGTAAATATTGTTAATTAAGCTTAATTATCTATTTTGGTGAAATTGGTTAAACTACTGCTAACGATTTCTTTTTCATTTTATTTTTAAAATTTACAAAAACAAATTTAATCTAGGATATAATAAATATATATATCCTAACTAACATATTTTATCATTTTTTCACCCGTTTTCATAAATGTCAAAAACAAAATATGTTTACCTTTAAAAAAAAAAATTGATTTTCTTTCTTTTTTTGATTTTTTTCTTCCATACTCCATAATATGAAAAAAATCCTAATTTTTCTTTCAATATTTATATAAAATTAATAGTTAAAATCATGAAACAGAAATATTTTTGTAAATAATTTTATGTTCATACTATTATTAACACTGAATAAAAATTCATAAAACAGGTAATACTTTTTTTAGGTTGGCCCAATTTATATAAATTTTCCGTACGCACTAATTACAGATTTTAATAAAAACATGTTTTCGGTACGTACTGATTACAGATTTTATTTTATTGTTTAAAAGTTTTCCGTACTGATAATTAGAGTAATCATTACAAAGGAAAATAATTCAAAAGGACACCTTACATGCATATTGAAAAAAAAAACCTCTATCCCTAAAAACCACGGCCTAATGTGGACACAAGATGAACACCAAAGAAAAACCTAAAAATCAATCAATCATCTCTGCCAGTTTACGACATGAGTCATAGGCTAAATAAATCGCATGCCTCGAGCTGTTTGCATAGATCGAGATAAGTTATGTAGAGTACACGATCCTTTGCACCGGTTCGATGTTGACTATTTTTCTGACAAAAGTACCTGAGCTCATCCAAATTACAGCATCCCAACAGTTGCCCTAATAAAAGAAACAACCAGTTGATTTCTTTTTTATTCTCGGCAATCACCGGCTTCATCCCGTTCTCGCATGAGCGGCACGGAGGCAGTTTTGGGGACGACCAAACTTTCGGGGCTCGTTGACGCAGCTGTTCCTTGTTGTGTAATATGTATTGATACAACTCCTCAAACTTCTCCTTGAGATTATAATCCAAGTTTTGAGTATTCTCGCAAGTCTTGCAATAGACTTTTCCAGAGATAATAAATATATTCTTGGAATACAAGTATCTAAGGTTGTGAATTCGAGCTGGCCTTGTGGTGGCCCATGCATATGGTGGTACTATCTCATGATGCCCAACGGGTGGCCGACCTAACCGAATTTCTGGCCGGGGAGATTCCAAGGCCCCAGATCCACTCTGGATCGCTTGAGGAGGCTGAAGGAGTTGTGCAGACGCTAGATGAGTCGATGGAGATGGTGGAAGAGCCACCACGAGTGGAGACGGTGGAAGATCCACCTCGAGTGGTGGAGATGGTAGAAGATCCACAAGGACTGGTGGAGACGGAACAAGAGCCGCATCAGAGACATTCCTAGGGTATATGACGTTGTTGTAGTATTCAGGAGGTATCATGTGATGTGGAGGAGGAGAAAGCTGGGCATTTGGGGGAGGATAACTTACTGAGTTTAAGAGTTGCATGAACTCACCCTGTTGCTCGACGGGATCTTGTTCTTGGGGACCAATCCCCAAGGAGAGTACGGGATCTTGTTCTTGAGGACCAATCCCCAAGGAGAGTTCAAGGTTGATAGGATCATTTGGTTTGGTATTGGGATCCTTGTTTGGATTCATGGTAATTAGAGAGAAATCTAAGTTTCTCTGTTGTTAGGGTTACTTACTCATGGGCTGGAGGAAAAAATGATGTGATGATGTTGTGAGATTTTGAAAGGACGATTATTTGGTGACCGTACATATTTATTTGCCTACAAATTATGTGTATCTAGACAGCTTCTTTTAATTACTTAATAGATATAAATTTTTGATGGATAAATACTAATATTGTAGAATTTATCAATAATATATATAAACTAGATATTAGAAAAGATTTGTTAACTTTCAAATCGTAACTAAATATATCAATGCCTAATTTATTTAGTAGTATCATTTTTGTACACAAAAAAAAAGAATTCACTTAACACAATTATAAACTATATATTTTTATAACTGTTTTAATTATCAAATACTTCATGTGTTTCTAAAAAATGAATCTTTATGTGTTTTCACACATAATAAGAATACATATTAAAATTTGATAATAAATACATTATTTAGTACAATTAACAATTTTTAATAACTTTAACGAATAATAATTCAATAAAATAATTATATTGATAGAAATTTACAATTTACCATTAATAATCAATTGAAAATGCATAGAAAAGAAACACAAGATTTTTTAAAAAAATTCATCATTCATAAACAAAGAAAATAATAACAAACAAAACAAAACTGTAAAAGAGTTTCTTTTTTTTCACTATTTTTATTTTAAGAACGTAATTTTTTTTACTCTTTTAATTTTATTTGTAATAACCTTTTTGTTAACTAATAAATTTTAACTAACAAAACAATTGTGTTATAGTCGTATAAAGAAGTTTCAATGACTAATCCTGAAATATGCTAGTAATATGTACTTTGTGATATTTCAAGTATATTTTGTCAGTTAAAAGATATTTCTTTTAGAGAAATTTATTAAAAGGGTCTCCAAAATTTGAGAAATTACTAAATTAATGTTAATTTTTGGTAATTATCAAAAGAGTATTAAGTACATATTTTATTCTTATTTTATGTGTTGAAAAAAAACATAATGTGAAAATGCCATTAATGAATTTCGTTACGTAGACAAAAAAAAAACAAATAAGTTTATCGTTTCTTTTATGATAGATTTATTGTCGGTCGGTAGACTTATTTCTCAATCAATAGATTTAATAGAATAATTTATTTATTTTTGTAGACTTATTTTTACGTTGTGGTAGACATATTTTGAAATGGTAGATTTTTTTGGAATGGTAGACTTGTTGACCGAATGATAGACTTATTGGTCGAATGATAAACTTATTGATCTGAAATATAGATTTATTTTTCTTTGACGATAGATTTAATTTGGGATGATAGATTTATTTTTAGTAGTGATAGAATTATTTTAATGTATAGAGATAGTATATTTGTTTTATTGATAGTAGACTTAAAGGTTTGTGATAGATTTTTTTTATGGTAAACTTTTTCACGTATGTATGTTATGATATATATATTTTTAGTGATGATAGATTTATAAAGAAGTGGTATACTTATTTCTTTTTGCAATAGAGTTATTCAATCTTTCGAGTTTTTACTAAAATATGTTACAATTCGTATATTTATGTGATAAATTTATTTGATATTTGGGGTATGATAATAGACTTATTGACTTTGGAGATGGTTAAAAGAAAATTTTTTCCTTCCATTAACTTCATCTTCTTCGATGAGAATTAGGTTTGGCCGCCTTCTTTCTTCCTTCTTCTCTGTTTTTTCTTTTGCATCTTCATATTTTTTCTTGATTTTCTCTCTTGAGTAACAAAAGTACAAAACTCATTGCTTACTTCTTCGTCGGTGTTAAGTCCCAATTTATTCTCTTTATCTGTCGTAAAGATCAATGGAGCGAGTACTTTTGGTTTGTGGGAGATGGAGTTTTGAGAGAAATCGATGGATATTTTTCGTGGATAAATCGAAGGGGAGTATAATTCTAGAGGCAAATCCAGAAACTTCCTACGCCGATTTCCTTCAAACGGTGTGTGAAGATTTTTGTGGATCAAAAAAGTTGTCAAGTAAAGCTGAGTTACATGATATCGAAGAAGTATTCCAATAAATTCCCTCAAGATATACCTTCGGTTTTCATTGTTAATTCTATAAAGCTGTCTCAATTTTTATAACAATTTAAGAACAAATCTGTTTGTTTATGCATGGAGATTTCAAAAAACGTTGGTAAAGGTTCGGTTGATGAAGATGAAGTCCTTGAAGAAGATCAAGGAGTACGTGATTATGGTCATAGGAAAAGAACGAGAAATACATCAGACCAAAATTTTGAGAAAAATGATGAGTCTCGATTTGACTATTGCGATGATTCGGATGGTTTAAGCTCGGAAGATGAAGATTCCAGTATAAGTGGAAGATTTTCAGAAGAGGAAGACTATATGCGAGGTCAACAACGAAAGAAAAAAGATCTCTCATCTATACCTGAGTTTGTGAAGTTAGAAATGTCTTCAGTCGATTTAGAGGTTTGCCAACGTTATAACTCAAAAGAGGAGTTGGAGATGAGATTGAAGATGCTTTCAGTTGCACAAAATTTTGACTTTGATGCCAGCTACTCATTGCCAATATTGTTGATGCTTCATTGTTGCATCGAAGGCTGTACATGGAGAGTTCGTGCTAAGACTCTCAGAGATGGAAGCCCTAATTTTCATTTCAAAGTTTATGGTGGAGAGCACTCGTGTTCTGTCACGGAACATTCAGCCCGTTCACGTAAAGCAACACATCAGTTATTCGTATGTCTTTACAAAGATTTTGTTGGCAGTGTTGGTCTGACTGTTTTGCCAAATCATGTAGTCGATGCTCTAAATAAACGATATGTATTACAAGTATGCTGTAATGATAGACTTATCATTCATGTTTAAATTACGTTTTGGGAGATTTATAACCATTATGGTAGATTTATTTACGTGTCGATAGACTTATCATTAATATTGTGGTAGACTTATCAATCATTTTCTTATCCATATAGATTAAGTATTGGAAAGTTCATCGTATATTGAGGAGTGCACGACTATTGGTAAAGAGAATCTCAGAGGATGGGTACGAAGACCTTCCGTCCTACTTATACATGGTTAGACGACCGAATCCCATGACACTTATAAAACTTGAAGTGGACGAGGAAAATAGATTTAAGTTTCTCTTCATTGTATTTGGTGCAAGCATTGAAGGCTTCTGGTATTTGAGGAAAGTGGTTGTCGTGGATGAAACGTAATTGTAAGGCAAATAGAGAGGTACTCTACTAATTGCCACAATGCAAGATGAAAACTTTAACATTTTTCCACTAGTTTTCGGTGTAATTGATACAGAAAATGATGAGTCATGCGAATAGATCTTTAGACATGTACACCGGGTTATCCCAGACGATGCAGGACTTGCCATTATTTCGGAGACACACACCACTAAAATAGCAGTAGCTACATATACAATTCTCAATCCACAAGGTCAAAATGTAATACTCCCTCTGTCCCAATATATAAGATGTTTAAAATTTTTTCTTTTGTTCTATGTTATTAGATTTTCTCAGCTATCTATGTAGATAAAAAATATTAATCCAAACCACTTTTTTTATTTTGGCAACCGTGTGTGACTGTTTGATTTCTTATTCATTTTTTTATTTTTTTAAACATTACTTTCTTTTACTTTTGATTACTTTATTTAATGATGTTTTAATGTAAAACTTTATTCTTAATAAGTGAGTTTTTATCCCAAACATCTTATATATTAGGACAGAGGGAGTATGTGTTTATGTGGTTATTGGTATCCATCGAAAATGCGATAGCTGATGTATATCCACTTGCTAGTCGTGGTATTTGCACATATCATTTGCGTACATTTTGTTGAAATTCAAAGGCGGAGAATATTTTGCATTTGTGAAGAAGGCAGCGACACCATATAGAGTTATAGAGTTCAGTGAGTTATATCAACTGATTGAAGCTTATGATCCTGTTCTTCATGTATATTCACAGCAAGCCGACATCGTACATGGAGTCGAGTTCATTTCTCAGGGGATAGGTACAACTTTACGACAAGCAACATAGCGGAATCGATATATAAGATCCTTTCCCACGCCCGATGTTATCCAATAGTGGAACTTCTGGATAATATTAGGTCGATGTTAACAAGATTGTTCGCTACAAGGAGTCATAATGCAAGTCAAATGACCACAACCCTTATCACCAGCATGGAGAATGTACTCGAGGTATATGGTATACTTATTTTAACATTTATGATAGACTTATTATTGGACCTTCATGTTATGACAGATTTATTACTTACGTTATGATAGATTTATTTATTACATTATCATAGTTTATTTATTACGTTATGACAGATTCATTTAACACTCGACTTTGGTGCAGGAAAAGGTTGCGAATTCAAAGTATTGGACTGTACAAGAGATAGATGTGGATCGGAAAGAAGTCTCAAGTGGATCAAAATTGCATGTGGTCAATTTGAGAGTCAAACAATATACTGGTCGTAAGTTTGATTTGGATAAGATACTTTGTATCCATGCCATTGCAGCATCAGAAGTATCAAAGGTATTACAGGCCGATCTTTGCCATCCATATTTCCATAGGAAATATTTGTACAATGCTTACTCAAAGGTTGTTATGCCAAGAGATATAACGTTCCCCGTACCAGAAGATGTTTCTAAGAAAATTTGTAATCCTCCTTTCGTGCGTCAACCATCAGGAAGGCCAAAACTCTCACGCATGAAAGGAACATTAGAGGTTGCCATGGAGTGTAAGTGGCCACGGAAAGAACACTTGTGTTCTAACTATCACCAACCTGGTCATAACCGGAAAACATGTACATTCTAAATAGTATGAACTCATTATACTTCACTGGCAATGTTATTTGTTCAGTTGTATAATAGTTGTTTGTTATGTGACAAACATAATAAGTATACCATACTCTGACAGTTTATTGTGTTAATTATTGTATTGTATAATAGTTGTTTAATAACAAACATAACAAGTTTATCATAATGTAACATCTTGTACTTATAAGTCTATCATAACGTAACATCTTGTATTTATAAGTCTACCATAACATAACTTATTGTCATTAAAAGTCTACTATAATATAACATGTTATCATCAAAAGTCTACCCTAACGTCATCTGATGTCATTAAAAATTTACCATAGCGTAATTTGATATCATTATAACATATTGCCGTTACATACTATAAAATAAGTAGTACAATATTTTTCAAAGATCAAGTCATTTGCAAAAGCACAGTCCTGAGAAAATATATGTAAGCTCGCCATCACTTGTTCATAAATGTGGGACAACAAAAATTACAATCTTACAACAAAAATATAAGTCTACCGCAATGCCCTACCATGTTAGCAGTAAAAAAGAAAATACAAACCTACCGGATCCGTTTCTCACTTTAGAGAATCAGTCTGTAAAGGAACCTGATCACCACTTGATTGAGTACGAGGGTTTGGGTCTGATAACTGAACAATATCAACAGTCTCTTCTGCAGGTAACTCGTCCATGATCTCAGCTGCATATTTGACATGAATGGCCACCATATTTGAATCACACAAGCCTTGAAAATTACTGATAAGAGTTAAATACTCGATATACTTCAATGTGTACACCTCACAATCGCTCACATGATAGTTCTGGGGGATTTTTTTGACCTTGTATATGGGGAAAGCAGGTTTCGACATCTTCTTTCTCTTAGCTGGTGGTGAAACCTACTATAACAACAGTGGAATCATCTTTATATATGGCATGCATGTTTCACAGACGAAGCTATAAGGTACTGTGGCTCCTGTCGTATACTTTCAGCTTGCAGCCGACCAAGTCTACCACCACATCAACTCAATGGTCTTGTTGACCTTATGAGCAATGTACAACATATCCACATCCTAATTCCATTGATTGTTTGTCGCAGCAAATGTAGGAATTGTACCATTATAGAGACTGGAATATTCCAAAGGAAAGACCCAATTCTTCTCTACCAGTTTGAAGTCCCTTTGTAATCCAAACACCAAAGACACGTGAACAATGGATCAAGAAAAGCAATCTTTTCACTTTAAAACGGAGTTGGATCTCACGAAGCTCTTAGTCGCAACAAATTCATACATGCCATCATATGCTGCAAAAAAAATAAAATAAAATAAATAACATAAGTCTACCATAAATTCATAATAAATCTATCAAAAAGTTGTAAAAAAATCTATCGTAACTTCATAATAAATCTACCATACTATACTAAGATAAATCTACCATAAAGTTATATAAGTCTATCATAACACCATCATAAATCTATCATACGTCTACCATTACATCATCATAAATCTACTACAAAAATAGTAAACTTACCAAATCATCTAACCAACCGCATTTGAGGTTGTCATTTGGCCACAATTCTTTTGGTCTCATCAATCTCATGTATGTTGGGGTCAAAACCCACATTTCCGAAATTAACGATTAAAATATTTGAATATCGGAAAAGAGTTTCCATATTTATATATGAAATTTCGAACCATTCTGTCGATAATATTGCGAAGAAAGTAAGAAAAACTGTCTTTCGAGAGTTTTTCCGCAGAATCGATGAACTCGCAATTCATCAAACACAGGATGATCGGCTGGACAAAACAAGACAGCCAGATCGGCATCAAGACCTGCCAGTGATACCGAGCCGGCTGACATCTTTCCAAGACGTTCGGCTGATCATCCCATCTCTTGAACGATTCTTCCGATAAACCGACGAAATTTACGATTTTTCGAGTGAAAGGCAATTAACCCAGCTTGGAAAACAGCCAGCTAAGTATTTTGGTAGCCAATCCTACCGAGCTGGTCAGCACACATGGGCTGGATGCATGTTTTTCCAAGCATTTGCCACAAAACGTCGATCTGATAAGCACAGAGCAGTCAGGATATGTATTCAATGATCGAGGTGTATCTTCCAAATCACAAGGATTTTGAACATGAAACCACTTGTAAAATGTTCTAAACTCAATTATGAATCTCCCAGAAGAAGAATCACATTAAACGGAGTTTATACGAGAAAGTTATGCCATCCACAAGTTGGGAGGTGCAGTCCAGCTCAGTACGGAAGCTTGAAGCAACTGACTGGGTGTTTCCTTCACCAATCCTACCGAGCTGGACGACATATGCCAGTCAGCTCGGTAAAATCCACCCTCCTGGCTACCGAGCTGGTCGACACCCTTCAGCATACTGAGCTGGATGCATCCCACGACTTATCGAAAGATCTCCTCTCATCCGGTATACCGAGCTGGACGACACCATTGATCTGGAAGCAAGCCAGTTCAGCATTTCCTGCATCCAGACTACCGAGCTGGACGGTCAGCATACTGAATGATGTGCAGCTCGGTAGGAAATGCTGACCGAGCTGACTGACACTTTTTGTTTCGTCTCGTTTCGCTTCTTTCTTCGTCTTCATGGTCTTTTCGTAAACATACCGATGTTTTCGTAAGTTTCTCGAAACATCGCGATGTTTCGTCTATCGAATTGGGCCGAGCTGGAAAGATGGACCGACAAGGGCTAAAACCGACTTATGGAAGTTTCTAGAAGCTTCCTCAAAGATTTATGGAAAAGTTATCGGAAAAAAGAAAAGACCTTCTGTCCCACATCAAAACTTACGTTGTCTAAGGCTTAGGTTGTCTTATAAATAGGGATCGATTCCTACCTCTTGTAACATATTCAATACATTCGTAAAACCCTATTCATTCAAGATTTGGCAATAAAATCGTATTATCATCTTTCCTTTTTTCTTATTCTTCACTTTTGCGGAAATTTACCAAAATCTTTCAAGAAGTTTCTCATTTCAGAACTTTTGGGACCTAGTTATCAAATTTACTTTCCGAACATAAATTGTGTGAAATCTCATTCCTACAATGTAATTCCCACAATATAGAAGTATACTCCTGCCAGGCTAGTATCTAAAGGATTCTCCCTAAAACATAAAAAATACAAATTATGAATATTACGCAAAATAGCCATTGTATCCCACTTTAACAATAACCACATGATTTACAAATCAGTCTTCACATACTCCATCAATCGATTCAATTTCTTCTCTTCCACCTTATCAAAAGGATCGTAGATTGAATTAGAAGGGTATACACCAAACATGATTCACTTAATGACAGAACTTCCTATGAAAGGATCTAGTTGGTTGGAAGTTAGAGTTATATTCCAACCCATCCAGACATTTGCATCGTCTTTAGTGCACAGCTAAAAAATTTATCTAATGCAACGCCAAATAGAACCATGTCGGATAATGCGTGACTAATTTTTCGTTTTTCTCTGGTTCCAGTTTCACTGGTTTCAGCTTCTCTGGTTGCTTCTTCTCCAGTTCTAGATTCACCAGTTTCAGCTTTTTTGATTACTTTTTCTCGAATTTCAGTTTCACCGGTTGCAACTTCTCTTCTTTCATTTCAAATTTTTTAATCTTTGGTTGTTTAATATTAGGTTTCTGCTTCTCTAATTGTTTCATCTCAGGTTTCTTTTTCTGTCATTGTTTTTGTTTCCTTTCACTTGATTCTACTTCGAGCTTTTGAATAGTAGTTGGTTTCATTTCCGAGTTTTTATCCACACGCTTAATTGTAAACTCTGACTCAGAAATTTGCTCCTCTACAACCATCCATGACTGTTGCTAATAAACCAAATATAACTAAATAAGTCTATCACCATTGAAAAACAAGTCAAGTCTATCGTAACGACACAAAAAATCTATCACCATTACAAACACAAGTCTATCGTAATTACAAAAAAAAAATCTATCACCATTGCAAAAACAAGTTCATCATAAATACACAAAAAATCTATCAATATTTCAAAAACAAGTATATCGTAAATATGTCTTTTACAAATTCAAAAATAAGTGTATCATCATAGCAAAAACAAGTCTATCATCATTGAAAAAATAAATCTATCATAAATACACAAAAAGTAGATTTATCAAATAGAAAAGTCGATCACTTTTTTACAAAAGTCTATCGTAACTACACAAAAATTCTATTACCATTAATTTCAAACACAAGTCTATCATAACTACACAAAAAGTCTATCACCCATTGTAAAAACAAGTCTATCGTAACTATGTATTTCACAATTTCAAAAACAAGTCTATCATCATTTCAAAGACAAGTCTATCATAACGAAACAAAAACTAGACTTACCAAATATAAAAATCTATCACCATTCCAAAAATAATTCTACCATAACTACACAAAAAGTCAATCACCATTTCAAAAACAAGTCTATCATAAGTACATAAAAGTCTATCACCCATTGCAAAAACAAGTCTATCATAATTATGTCTTTAGCAATTTAAAAAATAAGTCTATCATAACTAGATAGGAAAGTCTATTATTATTGCAAAACAAGTCTGTCATAACTATTATCACTACATAACCAAAACCAAAACCAAAACCAAACAATCGTTTTATGCAAAACCAATCCAAATAAACATTTTATACAAAAACCAATCCAAATAACATCTTATACAACTTGAAATTCTGTTCATTTTTACTTGTAAGTGTCCCATAACCTTTCATTAAAAGAGAATCCTACATACCAGTTCGTTTTTCGGGAATATTGGCCCTCATCTCCAACGCCTCCATCGCTGTCGTTTTTGTTGGATTGTGCATCTGGGTCCTGATCTTTCTCCTCCCACGTAGCTAGCTTAGTCTCCATGCTGTCATACTTTTTGCCCAATAACTCAACAGCTCTGACCAATAACTTCAACACATGCACGAAATCACTACTCTCTTCGATACCCTTCTTCTTTTAAACTTTTTCAATTTCCTCACTTGATGATGTTTCCTTTGTTTTGCTCTTCTTCTTTTTCTTCTTATCCTATTAGCTTCTTTCTTGGATGTCTTGCATTTCCTCTCCTTAGAAGTTTTTTGAATAAACTTCTCAATCTCCTCTTCATCACAACTTTCGGTTTCTTTAGCCACCATCTTCTGCTTCTTCTTTCTATCATTTATCACTGCATTTCCAACCTGACAAACCGTTTCATCCAAACATCTACCAAGAATATCCTGAATCATGTTGTCAAGCATCTTATTCAATTCATACATGTTCTCAAGGTTGACCTTCTTCGTCTGGCCACAACGGATATCTCGTCCTCACCACGCTGCACCAACAAGTGTGTAACACGAACTTACAAACAAAAATTTCAGAAAAAATGTCACTAACAAGTCTGTCATAACGTGCTAATATGTCTATCATAACGTGACTAACAAGTCTATCATAATGTCCTTAACAATTCTATCATAAAGGCACTAACAAGTCTACCATAACGGCACTAACAAGTCTATCATAACAAGTCAAAAAATCTATAATAACATATCTTTTTATACAAGCTACCATATCATTTTCCAAGTTAATAAAACATACCTTTCTGTTTTTTTTCTTCTCGTTTTCCAATTTGACATCAACGTTGAATCTCTTCCAGCCTGTAGCCCACCATATCAGCGGAATTAATTTGTGGCGTTTCTTGTCTTCTATTCCCAAATTTTCCTCAGAGAATTGGAACCGACTCATAGGCCAATATGAGCAACGCATGCACACACCCATGAATTGTGTACATGTCTCCCTCCAAATTTGCATCCTTGACCGACTGGATTAACTCCTTCGATCCCACACGACCCCATATATATCTCTCAAAAGCCTATGGATCCAACACTCTATTAGCACACATTAAAGGGATTCTGCTACTACGAGAAATACCAAATATCCCAACTGACAGGATATACAGCAATGCTACCATCTTTTTCGTCTCATTACTCCATGTTTTGTATCTTTCTAAAACACGAGTCAGCTGATTCCAAGAAGGTCCCTCCACTGGGCTCACATTCAACTCTTTCCAAAATTCCTTGTGGTCGATGTCCCATTCTTCAGCATCAATGAGGTCAAAGTTTAGCCGTGTAATCTCTCCAAACTCATGGAGGGAAAACCGCATTGGCTGACCACCAACCAAAGATCACATCTCATAACTCCTCTCGATTGCCAATTGATTGGTAATCAAATGATGCACAGTCTTAGCACTCCATGTGTAACTCACTGAAACAAATTTCAAAATTACTCCCACCTGAGAAGTATTCATAACACCATTATACACTTCTTCTCCTACAGCATCCAACATCACTCCTAAGTCAGACATATGGCAGTTTGTTGTGGAAGCTGCAGTTTTGCAATAGAGATTTTCCTGGTGGATACACTCTCGGAAGATATTTTTTCATTCACTACTCGAACACATCTCTGCAAACAAATCAAATAAATTAACCGTCAACCTTCAAATAAATCTACCATTATATTAATAATAAGTCTACCATCAATATCCAAATAAATCTACCACCATTACGTTATTAAAATCTACCATCAAACCCCAATCAAGCACCAAAGAAGTCTACCATCAAACCCCAAAGAAGTCTACTATCAAACACCAAATAAGTTTATCATCAAACGCTATCAAACTCAAACTAAATCATCATTAACATTCTAATAAATCAAATCTACCGTCAAACTCTAAATAAATCTACCATAAATACCTCAATTATGATATTAAAGATCTACCATCAAGAATTAAATCCATTAACATGAAAATAAATATACCATCAAACCTAAAAATAAATCTACCATCATTATTAAATTAATGTATGAGATGCAGATAAATAAATATATCATAACTTAAAAAAAAAAATCTACCACTACACCAATACCGGAATAGTAAACGGGATTTTTGGATTTGTCAACGTGGTTGTTGGATTTGTCAATGTTGTCGCCGCAACCTACAAACATTTCAAAAACTGTCGTAATTTTAATAAGGTTTCAAAATTTTCAACTTTCTCAAACCAACCCAAATGAAATTCACTTTCGATAACTAAATCTACTTACCACCGTTAAGAAACCAATGAATCTTCAAAACCTTCGTCAGTGTAACCTGCAAAACGAGTATTGCATGTGAACCATGGTCGAAACTACGAAACTGTCGCTCGAAACAAAGAGGAGAAAAGAGGATGCGAGAAGAGGAGAAGGAGGAGAGAATAAGAGGAAGATAAGTCACGGTTTCACCACCGTAAGAACAATCGCCGTGAATCGCCACTTAATCTCCCCAAAATCGACACTGTCAAAAGTTTTAGAATTTCAAACTTCTTTTTCGATAATGATTTTTAGTTTCGAAAGTTTACTTGTTTGTCTTTTGGTTTTGATTTTAATTTTTTTATTTTGTTTTTTGTTAAATGCATATTTTATATAATTGAAATTTTAGTTTTTATTATGTTTTTTTACACCTTCAACCAATTTCTAAAATTTCCAAAGACTACTCTGCTAATAACCTAATTTAGTGAGACTTTTCTAGTAATTATCTCTTTCTTATATCAATTTAAAGTGTATGAATATTACCCCAACGGTTCTTTTAGAAATAAAATGAAAGCATTTTAAAAAACTTATACTTCTAATATCACATGTAAAGTGAAATGACCCACATACCAACACAATATGATTTGATTTGGAGTTAATGGATGACTGGTAACCAGCATTAATGACTCTGTGTTCTTTCTTATCCGTGTGAAGATGTGTGTCTACAAAAGAAGTGCCAATAAAAATGGCAGCAAAAGATAGTGATCAAAGGTTAATAAGCTTTCAACATCAAACTTATTTTGCAAAAATGTTCGTTTTTACGTACATCTAGCCGATGAAATTTTTCATCATCGAATAGCAGCAACAGCCAGTAAATATAAACCAAGAACAAAAACATTTTTGTAACTGACACAAAAGTCTTTGTGGTACTTTCCAAAACGTTTTTTTCTAAAAGTAACATGTTCTCGCTTTGTTGTTCTCATTTTTGGGGTATTGGTTTTATCTCTGATAAATTTAGTTCTTATTTTCCAAATGTCTCAACAAAAGTAAAGAATTTGTTTTTTAGCATATCAGAATGTTCTCCATTTATAGCTGCAGAGTTTGTTTAAAGATTTTCAAGAAAAAAGCTCTGATCGAATAATGTTCACAGTCGTTGCTTCGAAATTTCAGTATAGATCCTAAGTTGTCGAAACCATACAACATTGAAAATGAACAAATTTCTCAACTCACAACTCTTTCTGTATACTATATTTTTATCCAAATATATCTAAGAACTAATTATAACATTTTCCTCTATATCTTAATCTAATACAATAAAATTTCTATAAATTAATATTCGATAAATTAATAATCACTATACTTTAATAATAAAAAATTTGGTCATTAATCGGATCATTGTAAAAATTAATAAAATTCAATAAAATAATTATATAATAATTTTTATGAAACCTCTATATAAATATATGGTCCCAAGATAGTATAAATTAATACTTAAATAAATTTAGGCATATATATACATAGTGAAGATAATATACTAAAATATGTGTATAATTTTTTTACTTAAAGTTAAATTCTCATTAATACTTTATCTCTAATTTTATTTATTATAACTAAACTCTTAGTGATACTTATCATTTAGATTTAAATGCAACACTTAGACACATAATATTATTTTAGTTTTTGATAATGCTTTCAAGTGTATTGTGATATTATGTTTAATTTCATATTCATCATTAAAGATTGTAGTTATTACTTTTTATACATTTTAAATTTATGAACATACATCATGTTTATAATTTTTACATAAATACTCAATATATATTATTAAAATCTATTTTAATACGATAAGAAATTTTATCTTCATAATTTTAAGTATATATATGTCATTTTTATTATTATATTTATTTATATTTCTTATAATAACATCATTTTATAAAAAAATTATAGATTTAAAACATTTTTCTACAAATTATTAATTTATCAATTTATTAATAATTTTATAATTTAATATATTTTTTGAAAGTCTGAAAAATCTCCCTAATCCATATTGAAGGGATTAGAGAGTATATATGCAGCAAATAGTTAAAACAATATCTTAAAACGGTGCAACTAAATCTTAACAGAAATCTATACTAATAAAAGGTGCTATCTAAAGCTCATCCTTGTGTCCACTTTAGATTTTTTTTAGAGTTCTCTATAGCTGCCACGTCATATGCCTCTCTCAAACGAGTTTCCTTCATTTACGAAGCTGCCAAGTCATCACTTTTTTGAAGCGTTAATTTAATCTAGTTCTAGATCGATTCATTTTCCCTTAAGATGGAGAATCTGTTTCTTCAAACTCTACCATACGGCTCAACAGATTCAGAAATGTAATCTCTTCTCTTCTTTCTTTTTTTTTCTTTGGGAGAGGGATCGTAAGTTGGCCCACTTTCCTTCTAGCGCACTAAGTTATACAAGAAATCTACATAGCTTCTCTGTTTGGTTGACAGCTCTCACAAAGCAGTCTTTAAAGTTTGTAATATACGGTTAATGTTATAGGTACATTTACTGTTCTTCAGCTGGTGTTTAACTGAAATCTGAATCTCCCCACACTGTGAGGTATGTATACTATTATTCAATATTTGAGCTTGATAATAACATAACAACAAAACAACCACGACTACAATATGATGAAACTGCTAGAGGTCTTTTCATTCTACCTCTGGCTATGCTATTTTTCTTGGTCCCAATCTTATTTCATGGCATGCTACAACTCTACCACCAAGTCAATTCCGTTCCACTTAATCCCTATTTCATGGCCACATATCTCTTTTAATAAATATATTGTTGTTTATAAAAAATAGCCAGATATGTCATTATTAAACAAAATCTAAAATTTCTATTTCATATACCAATAGTCTACCTACATAAATGTATAGCCTATCTTTGTAGGTATACAAAACTATACTAAGCATTTTTTAAAAAAGGATCAACCTATAATAAATAAGAAAAACTAAACAAAATAATATTATACAAAAAGCAAAAAAAAATATTACACAACCCCGCCGTAGCCCCGGAGAACCCCTAGTATTAATAGAATAAGTCATATTTGTTCACCCTCCTCCCTCAGTGTAAGGATCGGAGGAGCGGACGGTTAGACTGCTTCAATACTGATTAAATAGTGTTGGTAGTCCTTTCGTGAAGATGTCAGCATATTGCAGGGATGATGGAACATGAAGTACCTTTACATGCCCAACAGCCACCTTTTCCTAAACAAAATGAAGATCAATCTCCACATGTTTTGTTTGTTGGTGTTAGACTGGGTTATTGGACATGTATACTGAGCTAATGTTGTCACAAAACACAAGTGTAGCAGTTTGCATAGGATAATGGAGCCGGAGTAACAGATTTCGTAACCAGCAAGTTTCAGCAACAGTGTTTGCGATACCTTTGTAATCTGCCTAGGTGTCAGTATTGGTATGACCAAGCCGTTGATGCCTCAGAGATGGAGAAGCGGTGAGGAGAGCAGTTGGAGGAGGTTGTTGTTTATTTGAACAAGGGAGCATAGGATAGAGATCGCTCTGACTTTCACTGCGTAGAAGAGGTGTCCGTGTGAGAAGATCCTTCATAGTAAAACCATATGGATCAAATTCAACAGAGCAACAATTGTCAATAGTAAACCGACGGATAGAAATAAGATTATAATGATATTGGGGGTGACCAGAATTTTATTAAGTTTGAGAGTACGGGAGGGAATGAGAATTAGATGTTGATCCAGATTGAAAAACAGGAATAGATGAGCCATTACCGACAATAATTGATGTTTCGGTGTTCAGATTGCTAACAGATTGGATGATACCTGGATTGGTTGCAAGGTGGGCTGTTGCTGCTGAGTCCATATACCAACCATCGGACGAAGTAGGATCGGAGAGAGTCATTGTGTTGAACGCCTCTGCAAAATCGCGTGTTGGTTGGAGTTGAGATCCCTCGATCACATGGGCTTTTGCCGTCGGGTGATCTGGTCTGGGACCAAGAACTCCACGATTCTGACTACTGCGCTTAAGCCCATTTAGCATATACATCACAAGACTCCGTTCGTTCACTGGAGCTTCAAGGTTGGAGAGCAAGGCAGCAAGGGATTTGAGTTGTTGGTCGTAGTCATGAATGGACAAGTCTCCCATCTCCATTGTACGGAGCTGATTGTCAATTTGCATTACCCTAGCTTCTTTGTTGTTTCGAAATTGGTTCTCGAAGCGGAGCCAGATGTCTCGCTTCCACCTGTTTTGAAGGACGATTTGAAAAGAACTAGGGCCAGAGTACCATAAATCCAGAGTTTGACGAGTCCATCACGTTTGATCCATTGTTGATCATCATCCCCAGTTAGGGTTGACGTTCCCGTCAACATGAACTAGCACATGAACTAACAAAATTAAGATATTAAATATGTATATATTGTTATAAAAAAAAGAATATATATATATAATAAGTAAGACAAAAAAGAAATGAAACAGATAGATAATTGTATGTACAAATTATTATTGTAATGAATTAATCTAATAATGAAATATAATAGATTTTGTTTAATTAATTAAACCAAGTGAAAGAAAAATGGGGTCCCAAATTTTGGGGTATAAGAGCGGGGCCTAAGGCTGATGGCTTATTAGCCTTTTTTGACATGCCTTCAGCACGGCTCTAGGCAGCGGGTCAAGCAAAGCTCTCTCTATACATCTTAATTGTGTATCAATGTCGAGGATGAGAGGAATGTGAGATTTTATGTTTGTCACTCCAAATGCTCGTTCAGTTGTTGCATGTGGTGCAGCCATGGTTAAGAAAGGAAGAGAAATAAGGATTACAGAAGAGAAGAAGAAATAAATTGTACGAGACTGAGAATATTTGGTTCAAGAGTGTATTGGCTGTGATACCATGAAAGTCTGGAAAATCTCCTTTGTCCATATTGAAAGGATTACAAAGTATATGCAGTTTCAAACAAACAAAAAGTATATATACACCAAACAGTTACCATGAAAGTCTGGAAAATCTCCTTGGTCCATATTGAAAGGATTACAAAGTATATATACAGCAAACAGTTACAACAATATCCTACGACTGTGCTACTAAATTTTAACATAAATATTAATAGAATAAGTTAGAGTATGATTATTGTAAAGTTTTAAAGGAATCTCTATCAAATAAAAAACATAAAGAAATGAAAAAAAGTAGAATAATAAGAGAGAAAAACCTATCTGTACAGAATTTTTCTACAAAAGTTCAGAACCTATTTTAAATTATTGGCAAGTTTTGATTGGTTTAAATATATAATTATCATTTAAAATTAAATTATAAATAAATAATAAAAAATATTTGATTTTATAATATTAGAATTTTTTTTTTTATATAGTTTAGCAATAGTCATGCTCTTATAATGTTCATTTTAAAAGTTTTAATATTACTAATTTATAGAAATTTTACTTTATATTATCCATAATATGAAGTTAATTAACATTAGGACCCCGAAGAATATCATTTTTAAATTTCCATAAGAACTGAAAAAGTCAGCTAAATATTTAACATTTTATTTCTAAACTGACCCCGTACTTTTTATAACGATCTTTCATATCCACCCATTTCTAAAACAAAATATTAAAACGAAGGACAGAGTTTCAATATAAAATAGTAACGGAAACGAATCCGAGATTTATATATATAATATAAATCGTTATAAATAGCTGGCATTTTCGTCAAGTTTCCCGCCTTTATCCGAATATTCTCAGAATTCTAGCCGAAGAAGTCGCCGGAGATCCTGAGACGCTGAATCATCAACAGAAACAACAACAACCTGACTTTTCACAATATTCCTCCTGGAGAACGACGGTAAAGGCAGCGAGCTCGGCGCAGGAGAAACAACAAAAATAGATGATCCAGCGTAAACATCACCGGCATAAACCTCCGGTGGATTTCTCCGAGCCTTGATGTTCGAAATGGAGTCGAAAGACTCTCCTCTTCTACGAACAACGTCTTTCTCCATCGTTCTGAACTCGTCGGAACCGAATCGTCTCCTATGGTCAGGTTGGAGAGGTGGTCTCCGATGAACATGATTTCTCCGGGGTTGATGAAAAGATGTAGCCGGAGAATCTCTCATCCGTTCAACCAAACAATTCTGCGGCCGGATGATTTCTGTTCCCATCGTTGCAAATCTTGAATTAGTTGCCCTAGAAGAAGAAGAAAGCTTTGATAAAAATGGTGGTGGTGGGAAGAGAAGAGAGGAAGAAGAAAAGGGTAAAAACGATCCCTTTCTTCGGTTCCTACTCAGGTTTTTTTTTGGTTGTTGTAAGAATTAGTGAGTTTATATTGTTTTTGTCTGAAATGGAAAATTAGGGAATAAATAGGAGAAGGAAAGAAGAAGAAGATCTTTGATAAAAATGGTGGGAAGAAATATTTGGCTTCTCTGTTCGACCTTTGTTTTCTCATAACGATGCATGTGGAACCTCGAAGCATCAAACTTTTTTTATTTTCCTTTTATTAATTTTAAATTTAGTTAATCTGTCTGTCAGTTTTTTCGTTTTACAAAATGTGGTTTTAGCTAAGTTTGTGTTTTAGATTTTCCGAATTTGGAAAAATTGGTCCCAAATAACTTCTGGTTTCAGTTATGTTTAAGATTCTTGTGGTTCAATCTAGGTTCGAGTTTTATTTATAACAAAAAATAAAACGACTTTTCTCAATATCTCTCTTCTGGAATCCATCTGAAAGCTTGAAAGTTAAGACTAGTCTTTCCACCGATCATTCATATCACTCATTTGTTATCTCTTTCAAAAATGTTTTTTTTTTCTATTGCTTTCTATATTGCCATTATGAGATATTACGTTACAGACTAAGAGCATCATCCTAAAAAGGAAATAGGGTGAAACTAGGGCTCCTGAAGGCCTTACAAAGAAAAGTCAACAACTAACCACAAACTTAGAGATAAATGTTGACTAACCACAAACTTAGAGATAAATTTTAAAGGGGTGTTATTCATTTATTGATTTAGAAATTTATATGGAATTTATAAATTTAGATAAAATATTCTGATTTTCAAATATAATAATAAATATGTACAAATCCGAGGGTTTTCCTTCGAATTTTAATCTTTGTATTTTTAACAAATAAATCCACTCAAATCCAGTAAAAGAGCACACAAATACGTTTTATGACAAGTTACTTAAAAATTCTTTATTGATCAAATTATATGTAGAAAGCTGTATTAGTTCTATAAATAAGATCAGTCTTAAGATGAGCAATTCAAGTCCTCTTTTACCGTTTTCAGTTACCTACTTAGCATCTATGAGTTTCGATATTCCTCTGTAAACTGTAACTGTTGATTAATCTCAAGAAATAAATAGTCTTATAAGATGTTTAATGTTTTAAAAAAAGAAAAGAAATAAATTCAGACAATGAATGATAATATTAGACAAAGAGGTACTCCGACAAGAGTGCGGTTGAGATTACACCGATTAAACACAAAACTGACGCAAAATCTGCGAACTTATTTGATGAGCCCGAGAAGAAGTAGATCTTGTGGCTACTGCTCTCTCCTCTGAAGCCTCTAACAATCATAGCCTGCACATAAACACAAATTACACAGTTCCTATCAACAGAAAGTTCCTATTTGAGTTTTAAAAAACTTTGGACATAGATGATCAATGAGGAAAGGTAACAGAAACCTATTTTCACCTGAGATATTTGCTCGGCGTGGCGGAATATATTCTTGAAGATCCGGCGTATGAAAGACGAGAAAACTACAAAAGCAGAGTCACATGTAAGATAAGTTCTAGTTTCAGCTTCAGATAGAAAAAGAGAGAACAAACTTGGATTCTTACTATCGAGCGTCTCCAGAACAGTAAGCTGCTTCCAGTCTACTCTTCGGGATACAATTCCAAGCGCAACACTTCGGACCTTTGATGTAACATGTACATAACAAACCATTATGTGGTTAAACGAATGCGAAGCCAGAAGATGTATATAGAAAGGACAAAAAAAAAGTGAAAAGTCTTCACCTCATCGAAAACCAAATTAATGAATCTAAGTGAAAGCAGGAGTGTGAGGATGATTTCACCCACTGGAACACCAATATATGTCAACGGGAACATGAACCAACGCAGAGCCAGAGAAAGTTGCTCTGGTGTTGTGGTTGCAAGGCAAATGCTAGCACTTTGAAAGATCTGTGACAAAAACCAAACGTTCCTCATTAAGTGATCTAACAAAAGAAACAAAAAACAGAGGAAAAGGTAGAATATTGACTTACAATAAAGGTTAAGCATGCAGCAGTGCTTCCAATAGACAAACCTTTCCTTGTGAACTGCAAAGGCCCAAGTTTCAGCAACATGTACGAGTAACCACTCAAAGACATGGGAAGATTAGGCAAGCCTGTGATTGTAGATGGTGGGGTTCTTGATTGAAGCATTGGAGGTGCTCCATCTGAACCTATCCCCAAAGTTATAAAGAGGATACCCGAAAGGAGTGAAACTCTTGCCAATTGATCCTTACATTAACAAAGTTAAGAAACTCAGCCATAGAAAATAGATCACAACACAGCAACATGTAATTACAAGCATTGTATATATTAACTCATTAAACATATTCATTGCTAACATTCCAGTCATCAAAGGCCAAAAAGGGAGTTGGAGAATCAGAACTAACCATCCAAACTTGTCTTGGTAAGACAGAGATTGACAAAAGAGCTGTACATAGAACAAGTCCCAAACGCACAACTATATTTGCTCTTGCAGGAAGAATTACCAGAGTTAATAGCCATACCTGAGAGACATTTGCAAATATACCAAAAGGAAACAACTTTATAATATAAACATGTCTTTCTCATAAGCTATTGACTAATACTGATAGAAAAGTCACAAACTTTGAATTACCAACTTGATTCTTGGATCGACAGAGTGCAGGAAAGTGACAGGGGACGATATGAATTGTCCGATGGGACTTCCTGTGGCGCTGGAGATCAACCTGAAGACATTTTCAGCTCCGAGTCTTGGAATTGGTAACCGGTTCACCCAATTTCCGGTTTTTCCTCCATCTTCTTGGACTGTGGCTCTAACCCGGAAAACCCTTTTCACGGCCGGAGTCCGGATGCCTATGGTCAGGTGGAAAGACTCTCCTCTTCTATGAACGACGTCTTTGGCCGTCGTTCTGAACTCAGGGTTTTGTAGGGGATTGTAGGTTAGAGGAAGCGACGAAGAAGAAGAAGAAAGTAGACGGGGCTTGGTACAGAAAGAACCGGGGAATGAAAGACAGCAAGTCGACGGAGACGCCATTGATTGAGTTTTGAGCTCTGAGATGCTCTGAGCTTTGGTGAGTTTGGATTACACGCGCCCTGTGAGAGACAAGGCCCACCCACAAATATCGTCATACTTATTGGCCCATTAGCCCAACCTCTTTGAAACGGATAATCTGGATTATTTATTTATTGGTCTTCAGATTGTTTTGATTTTATAAAATGATACATATGTAATATTGTTGTTGCAAGTCTTTGTTGTCAAACGATAACAAAGAAATGCTAAAATATATGAAGAAGATCTTTTTTATCCTACTTTAGTTATAATTATAAATATTTAAAATTTAAAAAGACTATTATATAAATAAAATTTTTATCTCTATTTATAGAGGAAAATAGCATTATATATAAAGGAAAAAATGGTAATCTCTATTTTATAGGAAGATATACAAGTGAGGTGGAGTAAAAAATTCTCTATAATAATATTTAGAGGCAAATATAGAGGTGAGTTGGAGATGCTCTCATACATCACTCTTTCCTCTCGCATAAATTATGGTCGAGAAACATGAGGTCGAGAAACAAGTCCGTTACAAAAGAAAATACCAAAAACATAAAGTGTTCATAAGGCGATGTATACAGACATGAATGAAAATGATGATTTTGATGAAATAATAATTAAACGCCAAACGATATATCATTTGGAATTGCTCGGCAAAACGAAACAACATTTCAACAATAAGCAATATAGTGGAATAAATAAATCAAGATTCAAATGAATATATTTTTTGAATGTCCTCTAATAACAATATGCGAAGATACCATTGAACGTGCGTGGAAAGAAAAGAACTATTAGTATATACAAAAAGTGTTTTCATTTGGAATACCAAATGAAAACATTTACATATGTACGAAACATTTTTAAAAAATAATATTCAACTATTTTGTAATTTTATCAACTCTACGATCAGTTATCACAATCTTTGATATTTTCAATACAATTTCTATTTTTTTCTAGATAAAAGATCCAGAAATATATATAGAAAATAAGAAAATTCTAAATATCAAACTAAAACATTTATTAAAGATCGTCAAATACTATAGATATAATATAATGTGGTGGATCTAATATACAAAATATTTCTTAAAAATAATATCATTCATTTTTTGCAATTGTATCAACTCTACCATCACTTATCTCAATCTTCATTTTATATTATTTATAGATGTCAAAACTTAATAATAAAAAATTATCCTACATTTTATATGTAATTCTTGTTTACAATAAGAATTTAGAATGTGCTGAGAATCGAAAAGCGTTGAAAAATATCATATTCTTGATTTTATAATCTTTACTGTTTATATTTAAAATATTTGTTTATTATTTTTATTTGGTATTATAATTTATTGGAATTTATTAAGTTGGGCTTTTGTTTTATTTAAATCAATAACATTCAGTCGTTATTTTTTATATGAAAATTTTCACATATATCTTCAAAAAGAAAAATTAACATTATGTTAAAAAATAGGATTTAAGAATAAAAAATAAAAAATAAAAATAAAAAACTGAGAAAAAATTTGGTATTGGTACATCAACAAAAGTGCCCTCCAATATTTCTCCTTTAATATATAGTATATTTGATTTGATTAAAAAAATCGATAATTGTTGTTTTTTTTGTTGGTCACCCGATAATTGTGTAAGTTTCAATTAAATTTATTTTTGCTAAATATATTTTTGTTAATATTTTATTTTCTAAAAAGACCCAAAAAAAACCCGAAAAGCCTTGTTAAGACTGGATCGGCCTTTTGAATATAAACCCCCAAAAACTTCATGAATAAGAAAATAGAATCCGTTACGCTTCTAAAGGGAATAACACTACCTAATATGCGATCTGAGAGGCGGTTTTCCCAACCACCGTTTTCTGCAATCCTCACTCGTCCGGCATCGTTTCCGATGTCGGTCATATCCTTCTTTTCTCTAGTCTCTTTCTTCTCCATCTACTCTTCAAATCCTAAATGATCTCTTGTGCTTTTGAAGAAGATTCAAAAGGCGATATTCCTTCAACTTCTTCGTTCCATTTCTGGTGAATCCTCAGCGTTCCTCCGGTACGTTTGTTGCTATGATTTCTTCGTCATGGCTTTTCTGCATTTAAGTTTAACACAGTTACTAGTTATTCTACTCTTCTCCGTAATTGGGAAAAGATTGAAGTTGTTTCACGGTGGATTGGAGGTTTCTTATTCTTCTGTCCGATGCGCCGTTGCGATCTCCGACATGGTTTGTAGGGCCATGGTCGACGACAAGACAACCAACCCATTTGTATTAAATCCAGATTTAAGTGGTAAGGAACTCATCCTAACCGCTTTGCTTTGGAAACAACTACCATGGAAACCACCATGGCAATGGTGTGTCAAAGTCGAGGAGAAAGATGATGGTCAATCCCAATTTTGTCTCCAATTTAAAGAGTTCGTATATTGGATTTTTATGAGATCAAGAGTTCAAAAATGGAGGTTGGCCACGACAGTGCAACCACAAATGCATTTAACTTGTTCTGAAACTACAATGCGATATATTAATTGGTTTTTCCTTGCTTGGATAATCAATTCTGAAGACGCAATCTCTTTGTTGTATGGCGATGTTCTTAGAATCGTTGAAGGTTGGCAATTTCAATTTCTATTTCTATCAAGAGAATCAGTATATTGGATTCTTTACGGTAGCATATCTATAGTCCTGAATTGGAATCTGGCCAATGTTATCCAACAAAGAAAACGGCGATATGGAATATGGAGTTTCATCGGATGGGTGATAGCCAGCTCCAATGATCGCTTCACAATAAACAGAAATGATACTCTGTTAGTAAATAAGATGGTTCAAGAGCAAGCGTCTTCAGTTTTTTACTTTGTTGTATTGTTTTCTCTTATATTTAGATTTGCGCTTGGTTGCAATGTTATAGTTGTATGTACTTTCTTTGTAACTTTATGATTCATATAAATAAATTAGATGTTCAAAAAAAAAAAAAACCCCCAAAAACTTCGGGTTGGAGTGTGCTCAGCCCCAATATCTATGAGTATTACGGGCTATGGGCTTAAACGGGGCCGAGACGGCCCGACTGAAATCCTACGCCCAATATCAGAGAAACGATGTGGCGGAAGATGGAGAAATTGTACTATCTTTTTGCGGATGCAGCCGATCACAGCTCTCTCCTCCTTCTAACCTCTTTCGGGCCTTCCTGACTCTAATTATTCTTCCTTCGCTCCGTTGCATCTGTGGGAGATTTTAAAATCCAACGGAAGAAGAGAGATCTGATCATTTCCTCTCTTGAATCGAGATCTCAGAACTATCAGCTATGGCGCAACCACTCATTAAGAAAGACGATGATCACGACGACGAGCGTATGTCTCTTCTTCCGTCTTTCCTCTTTGGTTCTACCATTACAGTCTCGGATCAGTTTGTTAGCTTCTAGATCTGTGAGGCTTTTATGCATTGTCCTTTAGTGTAATCGATGCGTTAGATCTACACAAATCTTCCATTTCGATGTGACTGTTAGGTTTTTAGGAAATTACCAAGTGTAGTTGTTCAGGTTTCGGAATCCGATTATTGCGTTTTTGTGGATTCATGGTGGAGAGAATGTGGTTCTTATGCATGCGTTAGATCTACACAATCTTCGATTTCGATGTGACTGTTAGGTTTTTAGGGAATTACTAAGTGTTGGTTGTTCAGGTTTACGGAATCGGATTATTGCGTCTTTTGTGGATTCGAGAATGTGATGTTTGTTGTGATTCTTATGCATACGTTTTTGGATTCGTGTGTTTGCTGATTTCGCAATGGTTGTGTAATGTTTGTGGCGCAGTGGAGTTTTCACCATTCATGGGAATTGAGAAAGGAGCAGTGCTTCAGGAAGCTAGAGTCTTCAATGACCCTCAGCTTGATCCTAGAAAGTGTTCTCAGGTAATTAATAATAATCACTCAAGCTTTTTGTATTGCGTCCTTTTTTGTTGTTATGGCGTCTTACCGGATGAAGTTTGGTAGGTTATCACGAAACTTCTTTATTTGCTTAACCAAGGGGAGTCATTCACCAAGGTCAGTATCCGTTATGGTTTTGTAGATTCCAATTTTATTCATCTGGAGACGAAATACATGCTTATGGAACATTTATTGTTATTTACTGGAGTTTTTTTTTTTGTTCATTTTGCTTTTGTGCAGGTTGAAGCAACAGAAGTTTTCTTTTCCGTTACGAAGCTTTTCCAATCTAAAGACACTGGTTTGAGGAGGATGGTCTACTTGATCATAAAGGAGTTATCTCCATCAGCAGACGAGGTTTGTGGTCTATTTTTGGCTTTAGAAACGGAAATCTTACATCTTACTGTAGGTTATAGGTTCTGATAAGTTGTTTGCCGTTCTCTGTAGGTTATTATTGTAACAAGCTCCCTGATGAAGGATATGAATAGCAAGATTGATATGTACCGTGCAAATGCTATCCGTGTCCTCTGCCGAATTATTGACGGAACCCTTCTTACTCAAATTGAGCGCTACTTGAAACAAGCTATTGTGGATAAGAACCCTGTTGTTTCAAGTGCAGCTTTAGTCAGTGGACTTCACATGCTAAAGGTATCATTTGGACGCCAAAAAAAATTAGGCTGTTTCTTAGTGTGAGCTTTTGACTGATGCACATGCGTTGTTGTTTGCAGACAAACCCAGAAATTGTTAAAAGATGGAGCAACGAGGTTCAAGAAGCTGTCCAGTCTAGAGCAGCCCTTGTTCAGTTTCATGCCTTGGCTTTGCTTCATCAGGTACATTGCTTGACCTCGTATTAGCAGAAATGTAAATTGTTTCCACTTTTCTTCTCATGGGGATTTAGTCATTTATGCGAAAGGTCTTGTAGCGTACTACTAAATGTATTGGTTAGAAAGTTGAAACATTAATAAGCTTTATAGTTACTATATACATTTATATATTATGGTCATTGATGCATACCTTTCACGTGTTTATGTGGATGCGTGTGCTTCATTATTTTGCTATTCTTTCATGAGACCATGCCACATATGTAGAGTTGAAATCCTGAGCTGCTTTATCTGCCCATATGGTTCAGTGTATATTAGGTCCGAGTGACTACATATCATATAACTCTGCTAAAGGGTCTTGTAGATCGTATATGCTTAGCTGCTGTTCCGTCGTTGTAGATGTTTTTCAAATTAGATGTCTGCCCTTATTTACTAGATGGTAATGAGAAGTGATCTAATGAATGTTTAAAATTATTCATTATCTACCATATCCAGATACGCCAGAATGACCGCTTGGCTGTCAGCAAGTTGGTTGGTACTTTGACCAGGGGAGCTGTCCGTTCTCCTTTGGCCCAGTGTCTCTTGATACGTTACACCAGTCAGGTTTGGCCTCTATATTTCATGATAAAATGAAATGTGAGGGTGAAAGTCTTGGCTTGATCCAACTTTAGTTTATACTATTCAGATTATGCGGGACATGGGCGTCCACAGCCAGTCTGGGGAACGTCCGTTCTATGATTTTCTGGAGAGTTGCCTTCGCCACAAGGCAGAAATGGTGATCCTTGAGGCTGCCAGGGCTATCACTGAGCTTGATGGTGTGTCAAGCCGAGAATTGACTCCAGCAATCACTGTGCTCCAGCTCTTTTTGAGTTCCCCTAAACCAGTGCTAAGATTTGCTGCTGTCCGGACTCTGAATAAGGTGTGCAATGCTTTTCTTTTTTATCTTGGAATCCTCTCAATACAGAAGTATTCTCTTTATTTCCTGACAAACATTGAAACCATGTTCTTGAGTTATCCTTAAGTAGCTTCATCGTTGTCTTTTATTGAGGATAACGAGATACTGTACAAGTAACAGACATTGAAAAAATCTTCTCTACATACACTGAATACTGAATGGAGGTCTAAACTACACAGGTTGCAATGACTCATCCTATGGCTGTCACCAACTGCAACATCGATATGGAGAGTTTAATTTCTGATCAGAATAGAAGTATTGCTACGCTTGCTATCACCACACTCCTGAAAACAGGGAATGAATCTAGTGTGGAACGGTTGATGAAGCAGATAACTAATTTCATGTCAGATATCGCTGATGAGTTCAAAATTGTGGTCGTGGAAGCTATAAGATCATTGTGTTTGAAATTTCCTCTGAAGTATAGATCACTGTAAGTGAAAATTTAGGTTTTGTTACGCTAGTTTTGGACTATAGAAATTGCTATTCTATCGTGATGTCATGATTTGTATCACTGTGGCATATGGTAACTCTGCCTCACTCTTTTCATTTGTAGGATGAACTTCTTAAGCAACATTCTTAGGGAAGAAGGTGGATTCGAGTATAAAAGGGCAATTGTAGATTCTATTGTAACCATTATCAGAGATATTCCAGATGCAAAGGAAAATGGATTGCTCCATCTTTGCGAGTTTATCGAAGATTGTGAATTCACATACCTTTCAACTCAGGTGATTGCTTCTCGCAATCTTTTACCTGGGATTGTAATTGTAGTTGTTTATGTTTTCATTGTTATCTAAAAATTATCTTTCTTGCATAGATCCTTCATTTCCTGGGAATTGAAGGGCCGAACACCTCAGATCCTAGCAAGTATATCCGGTACATATACAACCGAGTGCATTTGGAGAATGCAACTGTTCGAGCAGCTGCTGTTTGCACACTTGCAAAGTTTGGGTTTATGGTTGAAGCTTTGAAGGTATAGTTATCTTCTTATTAAGCATCATTAAGTTTTATCTTTAATTGTTATCCTCGGTTGATGACAAAGAAACTGAATATCAATAATTGTCTTGCAGCCCCGGATTACTGTCTTGCTGAAGCGTTGCATCTATGACAGTGATGACGAGGTTTGTGCCTAGTGCTATTAAAAAGTTGCCTTCTAGTCATTGGTTGCAGTAGTAAATCTGTGAATATCTGTATGTCTCGTTGTGTTCCGATTGCATGCACGGGATTCTGTCTGCACAAACAGTTGTTTTTAGTTTGAGTTTCAACTCTTTATCTCCAGGTTCGTGATAGAGCAACACTCTATTTGAGTATACTTGGCAACGATGGCCTTGTTGACACCGACAAAGATAGCAGAGCGTTTCTATTTGGTTCCCTGGAGGCCCCTCTTGTCAACATGGAGACAAGTCTGAAAAACTATGTGAGCTTCCCATATCATCGTTTTCTTCTCTATATATTACTCTTTGGGACGTCAATTATCTTATTAATATCTTTGATTTTGCAGGAGCCATCTGAAGAAGCTTTTGATGTTGACTCTGTGCCTAAGGAAGTCAAATCACAGCCACTTGCAGAGAAGAAAGCCAAGGGTAAAAAGCCCACTGGTCTCGGTGCTCCACAACCAGCACCCGTTTCTGGTTTTGATGCATATGAAAGACTTCTATCGTCTATTCCAGAGTTTGCTTCCTTTGGCAAACTTTTCAAGGTTTGTATACAAGTTTTCTGCACATCGCTTCTCTTTTCAGTTTACTCTTATTCACTCATCCTTATTAGTAACACATGTGTTATTCTCAGTCTTCTTCACCTGTGGAGCTAACTGAAGCAGAAACAGAATACTCAGTCAACGTTGTAAAGCATATCTTCGAGAGTCACGTGGTCTTTCAGTATAACTGCACAAACACAGTACCAGAGCAATTGTTGGAGAGGGTAATGAACATGATAGTTTCCCACATAGTATATTAGCTGGAAGCCACTAAAAGCCTTTCTCCTTGACATTTTCTTTCCTCCTCTCTTGTTTTGCAGGTTAATGTCATCGTAGATGCTTCAGAAGCAGAGGAGTTCAGTGAACTATCGTCGAAGCCACTAAACTCGCTCCCTTACGATTCTCCTGGTCAGGCCTTTGTAGCGTTTGAGAAGCCAGAAGGTGTCCCCGCTGTTGGAAAGTTCTCAAACACATTGACTTTCATTGTTAAGGAGGTACGTACATGCTACATAAGCTTTCACATTCACCCACTTTTAGTTGACCAGTATAATAAATAAGTAATAACATGATCGGTTCTTGACATGTGTATGAACAGGTTGACCAAAACACAGGTGAACCAGAGGACGATGGTGTGGAAGACGAATACCAGCTCGAGGACCTTGAGGTTGTCCCTGCTGACTACATGGTGAACGTCGCTGTTTCCAATTTCAGGAACGCATGGGAAAATATGGACCCAGAAAACGAACTTGTTGATGAGTATGGCCTTGGCCAAAGAGACACCTTGGGCGAAGCTGTTAAAGCTGTAACTGATGTTCTTGGCATGCAGTCTTGTGAGGTTAGGCGCGATGATAGATCGTTTCTGTTTCTCCCTCCTACTAACTGAGAATCTGATAGTTTATTGAAACTCTCGCATTGTCGTTGTGTTAATGCATTCTTATTTTTTTTTGGTATCAGGGGACGGAGACAGTTGCGAGCAACGCAAGGTCACACACATGTTTACTATCAGGTTTGTACATAGGGAACGTGAAAGTGTTGGTGAAGGCACAATTTGGAATGGACAGCAGAAGGGAAATTGTAATGAAACTGGCTGTTAGAGCAGATGATCAATCTGTCAGCGAGGCGATTCACGCAATTGTTTCTTCCGGCTAAAACGTCAAAGTCTTATTGCTAGAGAATCCAAATACATGAGAGTTTTTATAACTATTTTTTTGCCCTCAGATTTGTAAGGAACGTTTGCCCTTTTGGTCTTTTGATGGTGTGCTCTCAGTTTTCTATAACAATTCTTGGGGTTTGCTATATTTCTACCATTAGTATAAAATATTCTTGAGCATTTGAGAATCAAACTATATTCATCGTTTTTTCAATCGTTGATTACATAGAAGTTTCTCATAATTATACGTGTAAGAAGACTAAGAACACTAGTAAATTGTCCATTAGATTCAGATAGATCTGTTAGTTTGGCAGTCCCTACCAATAGTAATAGGCGATAGTGAGATTGATGGTTGCTAATGATAGCGATTGAACAATTAATTGATCGTTGTGTTAATTATTATGTTGTTCGTTTTACTATTGATAGTGATTATGAAAAAATGATTATTTTAATTTTTATAATTATTATTTATTTTTTTAAAAAAGTTAAATTATTTTTGTAACAAAATTTTAAAATTACTTATTTTGAGTTCTAATATTATTTTTTAAAAGTTTTTAGTTTGTAGTATTTATGATCAGATATTATATTGACAAAATGATTTTTTTTGGTTTTGTAGAGGAGAATAATTTTTTTTTTCTCAGAATATTGTGTGTTGTTTCACTATTTGGTATACAAATTTTTTGAATTTATTTATTAGGTATTCTTTTATTTGTATTATGATTCATTTCTGTAATAAATATAAAAATCAATGAAAAATTAATTCATAAAATTACACAATAATTATATAATAATTTTATTATAATGAGTCTAATGCTTTTTTAATTAGTAATTTTCTCTTATTTTTCTTTGTTATTATGTCTTTTCTTTTCTTGAATCATTGTTTTTCTTTATTTGTTTCTTATCATTTCTTGCTATGATTGCTAGAATTCTATTGTTTAAATTCTGATTAGATTTGGATTAAATTGGAATGTGCATTGTTTGTGTGTTTAAACTCCTTAAGCTTGGATTGACTCTTTTTTATTATATTATTAAAGAATTGATTTTTTTTTTTATTAGTCACCTGCAAGATGAAGTTACCACATTCTCTTTATTCAATCTTTAGTATTTTTTTACTCCAACTCCAAACACCACCAAATCATCTCCATGACTGCTTTATGACCTACCAAAGATAATGCATATAAATGCAACCTATGACAATTTCCAACATAATATTATTTTCAACTTTTCATTGCACTTTGCAGTAAAATTAACTCTAATCCAATATTGTTTTCCATTGAAAATAATGGGATGAATAGTGTCACGCCATATATAATATGATCATTCAGTTATTAAATGTTATTATTTTTATACTTACATAAAAATATGTTTTTCAACACATAATTTTATTATAATTAATAAAATTTATTATTCAGATTATTAAAAATTTAAAATACAAAATAACATATATTAAAAATATACTGATTGATCATTTATGAGAACAATATAATAATGAGAATGTTTAAATTATCATGTATTTGTTATTTATTTATTTTGATTATATTATATAATATAATTTTATTTCTGAAAAAAATTAATTTAAAATAAATTTTCAAATTACATCAATTACTAATAACAAAATAAATAAGTTGATTAAATTTATAATTCTATTAAATATGAAGGTATAATTGCAAATTATCTATAAATATATAAATAGAGATTGGAATATTTTGTTGGAGTAGAAAATGATGTTGGGTTATAATAAAAATGAACTACATTTCAGTTATTCTATTTTACGATATAAAATAGCGTAATGGGTTAGAGATGCCCTAACATATTTAAATACAATGAAAAATATCAAATAGAACAAGAAAGACATGCTTAAATATCATGAAAAACTATATACATCACCTAGTTCATCTTTATTCTTCTTTGGTAGAGATATGCGTTTTGCCTAACAATAAGCATATGTTTCGATCTATTTGCTCCACTTATAAAAAGCGTTGTCCAGACAAAATAATTTTATAACGACCATACCAGTGGATTCCCATGTTCTCTCATTATACCTATGGACCGGTTCATCCATATCCAACGGTCGGTGCGTTAATCGGAAGGTTCGAAAGTCATGATATACTATCCCTGCAATCACCACATGACCGTTCTCCGTGTTTTGTCCTCACTCACACAGTACCGCAAATGACTTCCCAGTAGGTCACCCATCATTTGACTACTGCAACTCAAAAACACTTAACTCTCGAGTTTTCTAGGGATGGGCAACCGAAAAGGTAAGTGCACTTTGGTGACATAGGTAGCCAAATAAATTCTTTTAACTTCTCCACATAATTTTTTATATATCAGAAATCGGAATGTTACAATTCACCCCCACTCAAAGAGCGCATCGTCCTCGTTGCGAACAAAGCCCAATTCTTACTGCCCCCAGGGCTTTTTAGGTCAGCACTGAGACGGCAAATCAGCTCTGATACCACTTATAACACCCCGACCGCCCCTACCAGTGGGCTCCCATGTCCTCTCACTAGGCCTATGGGCCGGCCCACCCCTATCCCATGGTCGGTGCGTTAACCGGGAGGGAGGTTCGAAAGTCATGATATACTATCCCTACAATCATCACATATCTGTTCCCTATGTTTTGTCCTCACTCATACGGTACGGCGAATGATTTCCTGATAGGTCACATATCCTTTGAGTACTATAAGTCAAACACACTTAACTCTAGAGTTCTCTCTGGATGAGTAACCGAAAAGGTAAATGCATTTTGGTGACATAGATATCCAAATTAATTTTTTTAACTTCTTCACATAAGTTTTCATATACCAGAAATCTGGATGTTACAAATTTATCAATGGTCAGCATTGATATATTGTTCCATATTTTGTATCAATATTGTATACTAGTGATGAGCAAAACTCTTGGATGTTAGAGTTTACTAGATGAATATATATTTTATTTGTTTTCTCTCAAGCATCCTAAGTCTTTATTGTTATAGTAAATTGTGATTAATATCTGCGAGATCTCTCTCAAGCGTGAGTCGAACTAGTAGTTCAAAGGCTTTGTAAAATCTCTCCCAAACAGGACTGGAACTAGGGACTAGAGCCAATCTCCTTTAAAAGGACAAACCATAACACACCACTAAACGAAAAACCATTTGATTTAGTTATGGTAAATTGGAATTAACATCGAAGAGCACTACAAGAAATGTGTGTCAACTCCGACGAAATGTTGCTACAACTTCTTTTCTCAATAAAATATCTATAAAGTTTTGAGAATTTTCTGAGAACAAATTTTTTTGGTTGGAATCTTATCGGAAGTTTTTGACAGATACCTTTTATCGGAAATTTCTCGAAACTTATTCTCGGGAATTTCTCACAAAAAAATATACTGACAATAATATTGTTTCTCAGTAAAATATTGGTATCTAATCAATAAATTATCAGAACTTTCACGCTAAGATATCAAAACTAGTCATATAAAAATTGAGAATAAATTTTAATAAACTTGTCAAATTTATTGGAAAGTTGTCAATAACTTTCTACGCATCACCGTTAAAATATTTAAAATTTTATTAATTTAATCAAGAAAACATTAACAATTTATTTTTATACTTATTTCTTTTCTTTTGATCGGTTCTTTTATCTTTATCATCTCATCTCTTTCATTTCATTTTTCTTCTCCTGCAATCTTTTTCTTTATTTTCTCTTAAACCAGTCACAATTTTATTTTCCTTGATTTTCTATTCTTCATTAATTATAGAGTGAATTTGGTGTAAAATAAAAAAGCGAAACTAAACTAGTTATTCAGCAAAGAAAAAAAGGGAATTAGAGAAATGATAAAAGGGTACCTGATAATGTTACGTGGCATCAAACGTGCATGAAGTGGAACAAGAAGTGCGCGTGGTAGAGGATTTTTGATAACTGAGTTAATGAGGTTCTTAAATATGTGGTCTAAAGTGATATTTAATGACTACTTTAGAGAGAGAGAATGAAGTTAATGTGAATGTATGAAAACGAGAAACCGAGCGAAGATATGTGGACAAGAAATGAGTACAACACTTATAATTAATGTTTATCGTTTCTCACGTCGTCCATATACATTAGGTTTACTTATCTATGTTTTAAAATAACATGATTCAAAATAACATTGCATGCAATTAGATGTTTAATGCATATATTATTGTATATGGTATGTTACGTATATATGTAGATTGTGATATGAAACATTTACATTATTATATACAAATGAATATATTTCATATATATATACCAATTAATCATGAACCGTATGTTCTCATAATTTGATTGATTAAAGCATTTATAGTTTGATTCATTGAAGTATTTATTTATTTATCTATTTTTTTTAAATAACATAATACGAAATGAATTACACACAATTAGATGTTTAATGCAAATATTATTGCATATGGTCTATTACATTTAAATGTAGATTGTAATAATTAAAATTAGCATGTTAAGAAAATTAGCATTATTGCATATCTGTTATGCGTATAAATATAGAGTAATAAAACATGTTTGCATGATATATACATATATTACATACAAAGTCATCGATGTATATACACAGTGTATAATTCATATATATATATAGCAAGTGTATAATATATATCACATGTAAACAAAAAAGACTAATGAGTTTGGTGTGACTCTATCGTAAATTAACGTGTTAAAAAGTAATATAGCATCATCTTAAATTATTTATTATGAAATAAACATATATAGATATTGGTATTCCATGTTTGCATGTAAAAAATATTTAATACGTATATGTTCATTCAAGAATGGAATATATAAACGTGTGTTACGAATAAATATTGCATGTGACTAATATAAAGAACTTGAAATACATATACATATAGTGTATAGAGGGCATGTTTGAATGATATATGCATATATTACGTGCACATTCATCTACTAGAATGATAAAAATATATCAACATCTACATATATATATATATTATCATATGTACATACGAATGTCTGAATATCTAACTCTATCTTTCAATGCATGAGGATGAATCTCCATCTATACTAATTACAGCTACCTATATTACGCCTCCATTTAAGGAAAAGAACTCAGTAGCCACGACCACCGAACCGGATCACAGTCTCCTCAACTGATACGAATGGTGGAGAAATTGGGAGGAGGAGAGATGACGTGAAATTTATCTCTAGTGAAGACAGCTGCGATGAAAGAAAAGAAAATGGAGGTAATGGAGGAAGAAAAATTGCTAACAAAGTGGACATAGAGAGAGTCTGAGACTGAGAAGGAGGAGAGAAGAGATTGAGAGAAGAGATTGTGAGAGAGAAAGATTAACAGTGGAAAAAAGAAGAAACGGAAGAGAAATGGAAAAATTCAATAAATAAAGTTTAGACCGAGAACGAGCCAAAATATTTTCATTGTTTGGACAAAGAAACTAATGTGTTGAATATTATGTTTGGGGCTGGATTTTTATCAATAGGCCAATTATTTCTTAATTATAATGTTTTTTTTTCTTTTTTTACGATTTTGTTTCCTTAATTTTTGTGATCTATAATCTTAGATCTTGATTTGTGATCTGTAATCTCAGATTTTTCAATGGATAATCTCAGATCTTGATCTACAATCTCAGATATCTGCCTTTTTTTTTTTGTTATAGTCGCTTCATTTTTTTTATATCTTCTATCTCATTTTTTCTCATCTCACCTTTTCCTCATTGCCTTCTTCTCCCATTTCCCCTCTTTATTTAGATCTGTTCTCATCTCACCTTTCTCTCATTGCTTTCTTCTCCCATTTCCCCTCTTTATTTAGATCTGATTTATATTTTTGTCTGATTTTTTTTTTTTTTTCAGATCTGGCTTTTTCCATGGAGAAGCAAGCATCGGTGCTGCATACCAGTATCTTTACTAACAGTCCTTACACTTTCATTCAACGCCGCTGATTTGTCCACCGCTATCAACATCTATGTTCTTTCACTACCAACATAACCGTCATTCCATCCACTCTCGTAATAGTTTTGTTTTATTATAAATTTTATTTGTTTATTAATTTTATTTTATGTAATATCTTTTTTATTACAAATTTTATTGGTTTATTAATTTTTTATGTAATGGAAATTTGTTGCTTTCAAAATATTTTTCTATTTTATTTATATTTTCATTATTTTGCTTTTTTAAATTAAATTTATAAAATTTGTCGGAACTGCGTGGCTAATATTTCTCGGCTATTGTCACAAAGTTCTCGGTACATTCCGATAAATGTTTCCGGCAAAATTGCTGAGAAACTGTTTTCTTGGAATTTTCCGACAGATTTATGTCGTTCCGTGTTTCCGAGAGTCAAACTCCGATGAAATATGGTTTCTCAGAAATCAATCGGAATAGTAAGGTTCTGACAAACTTAGGCCAATTATCTCCCTCGGTATACATACTTTTTTTTGTAGTGGAGTATCTTAAGTTTTTCTTTGTGATAATGATTCTCATTTAGTTGTTTATGAACATTTTGATCATTTTGTGTGTTAAAGACGTAATGATAAAACTGTCATTTATAACATTTGTGTTTTCATCCTAGCATATCAGACATTGTTACTAAAAGAAACAATATACCAAAATTGGTTAATACATAATGTCTTATACATGTGTAGAGTTTTGATGGATTACAAGAAGCAAACATCAATCTAAAAAAACTATGTTTTTCGACAATAAAGAAACGATAGAAAGATCATAAAGTCGGGTACCATAAGGAGTGAAAGTAAGATTGTTTAGAAACCAAAAGAAGTAGAAGAACTAGCATAAGCAAGACTCCCCAAGGAAAGTGGCCTTCTCCAAAAAGGGACGCGGCTTGGTTTGCTCTGACGGAGTAAGAGGATCTGAAGATAACTCGATGGACGAATTGTAGAGAGACCAGCAGGAAGACAAAGATAATTGGGAGAAACAATAGAAAGAGCTTGAGATTCGTGGCGGTTTTCTCAACCTCGTACCTGTAACGTGGGTAGGAGGAGAGAAAGAGAAGCAGAGATATGATGGCAAAGAGAGTTAGTAGTTTAAGTGGAGGTGCTGATGACGTCAACAGTGTTTCCTCTAACCATCCTCGCTTCCATGCACCTCCTCTTCTTTCCTTAACAAGCCAACCCATCTCCCCTTTCCTTTCTTTCAATGCCTACTCTGATATGTATTGGAAGACTACACACGCGCCTACATAAGCATCCATATATATATAAGCAAGATTTTGACAAGAATTGAAAATATATATATTTATTATACTAAATTGTTCCATATTATTGACAAAGTGTCAATATATCGCGCTTGCATTTGCTACATGTCAATTTATCATCAAACGCGTATAAGTTACAATAAAAAAATGTTCTTATCACAAAGATAATTTTTCTTGCCTCATAAATCGTTGAAAACATTTGCATCCATAAAATTTGAGATACAAAAGAAAATTGAAAGGAATAAATTCCTTTTGAAAAAACCACCGCTTTGTTTTCACCTTTGCAACCTGCTTTTGAAAAGACACAGAAACGGGTATCAAGTATCATGTTCTACTATAAGAATAATAAAGAAGGCATATATTCTAAAGAAAAACTTAAATTTTAGCCTCTAAAATCCTCTAAAATAAAAATATAAAAGAACCGGAGTGGAGGAAATTTGTTAAAGTATTAAAAAGCAGAATTCGACGGGCATCAAATGGGAGAAATAAGCCATCTTATATTGTGTGTGGTAGGAGGTGAGATTCCAGTTACTAATAAGACCGTGACACATGGAAAAGCCTTGTTGGAACTAATGTCTGAACAAGTCGACGTAATATGTTGTCTTTTGATAGCCTTCTTCTTATTTGTGATTTTTTTATTAAGCCAACGAACAAAGAACATCTTCTATGAAATATAATTAATAACCAGTGCGTATAAAAATGGAAAAAAAAAAAAAAAACACCAAAAGATTAGATGAAAAAAGGGCAGAAAAGTTAGCAACAGAGACTAATGAATAAGGCAACTACTACAAATTCACATGGTGGGAATTTGAAATTGCAAAGACAAAAATGATCATAAAGAGAGGCAAAGACAGAAAAGAGGAGCATTCTGATCCATTCGTCTCTATTGCTTTGTCTGAAGTCACATATTTATTCATCACTCCTCCTAGGCTTTCATCTCCAGTCGATCCTGCTCTTGGGTAGACGCAATTGTTATAGCCTAAAATCAGAAAAGCCAAAATAATTTGAATAAGACTGGATGTGAATAAAATGTAAGAGAAATCTTTTTATAGTTTTCAAATACATTTTGAATCCAATCAAGTTCTAGAAATTGGAGATGAATAACATTTGCAAGTCACACTCTTAATGTATTCAAACAAATAACTGGAAAATAGTACACAAATCATATCTATCAACCTAATTTATATTGTAATTCTATCTAATTTAACCTAAACACAAGCATAAGAGGAACGCAAGCTACATGTATAACTGCAATATACAAAAATAATATAATCTCGGACAACACACTAATCTACCTATTGGTGATGAAAGTTGGTATTTGGTTTGATTTGGCATGATCTATTGATCTAAGATCAATGGGTTTTTTTTTTGTTCTTCCAATAGATCACATGTAGCGCATGAAGAATCTAATGTACTCATGAGTCATGAATGTATCAAGTGTTGGATTAGACAGTATGGTTTTACAATGACAACCTCTTAGTAAGATTTGTTTCCACCAAATGCTAGCATATGGTTTGTTAGGATCTCACATCAAAAGTGTCTAAAGACTTAGTATATTAAAAACATGAGTCACTCCATCTATTGTTAATTGTTTTGAAGAATCAGAAGTTCGTGATCCCCAACAATGACGATGATGGTCATGGTATGATAGATGAGGTAAAAAAAGAAAACTTACTAGGGTTATCGGACGTAATCCTTGCAGTTTGAGAGAAATCGCAATCCATGGGGTTTTCTGGAGATTTTTGGAAATACAAATTCATGGCATAGGCTGCATGAGAGTTGACATTGTTAGGCTCAAAACATACCCCTCCTGGCGTTATCGGACCACAGTCGATTCCATATCCACAAACCCAATCTAGACTCGCTTGTAATTGCTCTTCAGTCGCATCCTCCTTTGGCACACACCATCCCACAGATGTTGCTGCTTTGCCCAACGGTGGAGACTGTGACGTCTACTATCATCACAAACATCATTCATTATAAATGGCTAAAAACAATTTCAACAACATGCATTATGTCGGGTTTGATCCATATCTGTGAAACAGTGATGATATAAGTATAAACCATTACGTTACAACTTCTGCCTTCTGGTCCATTACAAATGGCTAATTAAATACCTTTGAAACTAAATCATTATTAATTGGTCATGGTATCTAGCTAATTACCTGACTACCACTACTACTACTAGTTTTAGTGAGGCCAATGTCGTACGCTATGGAAAGATCAGGCTTGTAAAGGCCAAAATATCGCTCAAAAGAAGGGCCAGGCTTGAGATTTTCATCAAACAGAGCGAAAATGTATGTGTCGACGGGTTTGCCAGGCTTTAGGGGACTCCCAACCATGGACCGTAAGTGAGCAATGAGGTTCCCATTGTAAGCCTTCGCGTTATCAACACTCGGACCGACCACGTTGCTATCACCGCTCGTTGGCCAACCGGTTTCAGCCACCACAACTTCCACTTGCTCGAATCCCATCGATTTCAAAGCTGAGTGAACCGCATCAACCTAAGCAAAATCCCATGTTTAATGGATGAGTATATCGTGTGTGGAAAAGGAACAAATGCTTCTTCAATCCTACTATAGTGAGATTATTTAATTGAAAATGTAAAGAGATACCAAGTTCCTTGCTACAAAATCTATTGCGAATATCTATGTTAGATTATTATAAGTTATATAAAATTGGATTCTCCAACGTTCAACTACCGACTTTTCACATGATTTACAATCATTATATTATTACAATAAAGAATTGTAGATCTCGGTGTAACAATAAATTATATCAAACGAAACCATACCATGAGATTGAGACCAAATAAAAAAATGCTTTGCTGTTAATTTGATTAAATAATTTGCTCTACTGTATATGATGAAGCTTCAGCTGGGGTGTAAGATTAGATATAAAACAGTCCACCAAACTCAAAACCAAAAACTTAGCTACAAGTTTAAGAAATGTTTATAGTAAAACTCATGTTATAAACCTGTTTTATATCATATTAATAATAATATTTAATATTACTTTAATTTGGTTAGTACAGAACCCAACCTGTGAGAGCTAAACTGTAACTAATAATTTACCTGAGCATCGAACATGTTCATGTACTTGATTCCGGTATTGGAGTCAACACGTCCAGGGTTAGGCTGAAAGAGGCAAAACGACAACGTCTCAGGTCTCTGGTCGCTCAGGTACGCGAAGAACGGGTACGGGTTGATGACAAAAGGCGACCCGGTTTCGCTTAGAAACTGTAGAATCCCCTTTAAACCGGCTTGATAACCGGGAGCAAACGAACCGGCGGATGGCGGGTCAGATTGACCCAGCACCGTCATTGCGTGAACCGTAGACACCTTGATTTTCCCGCCGAGTGAAGCCACCTCAAGGGCTTTTTGGACATTTTGCATCGCCGGGAGCAGCTGGTTTACAAGATTCAGATCATTTGACAACAGAATCTGCATCAAATGGGAAGAGATTAATTTATTTATTTTCAAGAAAATATGAGTAATGCTTTTATGTATTTTCAAGAAAGTATGAGTAATGTTTTTATGTATTTTCAAGAAAATATGAGTAATGTTTTTATGGTTTTTCAAGAAAATATGAGTAATGTTTTTATGTTTTTTCAAGTGGTGTGGTATTGACCTCGTTGCCGACATTGATGAGGATGATTCTTGAAGCGGGATAGAAAGGGAGGACGTTGGTATTGATCCATTGAGAGGCGAAGTTGAGATCGGAGGCGAGAGAAGGAATGTCGCCATTGGCTACTCCGATGACGATTCCAACGCCTGTTCCAGCTAAGGACTTGATGATGGTGGGATCAGCGCCGTATAGCCTCACTTTTTGAATGGAGGTGGATTGGAGGAGTTTGGCTGTATCAGACGGTGACGGGAGGTTGTCGGCGAGTAAACCGTAGTTTACTCCGACATAGGACTGTGCATTTGCCGGTGAAACGACAGAGAAGAGGAAGAGGAGGTGGAGGAGAGATAAGAAGATGGAGAGAGCCATGGATGGATGCTGTGAGGACTGTGGAGTAAGTGAGATTTTGAAATGTAAAAAGACTAATTATTGGAGAGGGTTAGTATGAGTTTTAGTCAAGATAAGTTGCTAACTAAACACCTAATTTGCATCAGAAAAACATGGTTAATATGATTTAATCTAAAAAATGGTAAAATTTATTTTTCATGTGTTATAATATTTACAATGTATATATAGAGTATGTAATAATTTGTTTGGAAGTTCTTTTTATTAATTTTATAATCTTATTTGATATTAATAAAATTGTTTGTCGAAAAAAGAAGTTAATGATTAACTGTTAGACAAAAGAATACTAATACATAATAGAATTTAACATAGTTTTAAATATAACAAAAACTGTTAAAATTAAACCATTGAACCCTAACTTCAAATGAACTCTTAAAAATAAACTCAAAATAATGTATTCTAAAAAATGAAAAAAAAAAAACCCAATATTGGAGTTTTTTTCTTGATTGTTCCATGCAAAAACAATATATTCTTTAATTAATTAAATTGTCAATAATATGAAGCTTTTGTCAGAATCCCGAATCCAAAATGCCAGACCGTAAATTCAAAAAGTAAACTAAATGTTTTGAAAACTATACCAAAAAAGTATGTATAAATTATATATATATATATATATATATATATATTGTATAAACGATATATTTGTTATTTATTGAATTGGTTTGGTAAGTTTTTTTCTTAATTTCTCCACATAAAATGAAGAATAACCCCAATATTAAATTAGTTTATTGTCGGCTAATTAATTTGTTAATCTGATAAACTGTGAATGAGAGGAAGCTGTTTTCTTTTACAGAATCCCAACGCTCATATGTGCTGGTTTTACGACAACGCACGTGCTGACGTCTTTGCCTGGGACTCCCATGTCTTTTAATAATAGACCTTAATAGTAGTAGTACTCTCTAATACTAATATTTAAGGAAATTTTAACTATTTTGTACTGATTTATCATACTGTTTTGAATTCATTTCTTCAGGACTGACATGTATATTTTCAAAAGATTTCAAAATCTTTGCTGTGGTAGGATATACTACTATTATACTCTATCAAGGCTCGTGGTATAGTAACATAGTAGATTAACAAATAATAAGGTAATACAGCAACGCCGGCGGTCCTGGATGCGAATGAAATATTCGTATTACTTCCCAAATTTTAATATATAAATTCTTTAAGTAGGTAATATATAAATTATTTAAGAGAGAATTTGTTATAAACTAAAAACTGAAAACTATATTAATTTTTAGGTAGAAAAAAACGAATTTAAAAATTCGGTATAAAGGTATTTAAAAAAAATGTTGTAATGATATGTGATTGTGTATAGACTAAGATGTAAGTGGGGAAATTTGGAGATATCACAAAATAAATGACAATAGAAGATTTGATTTTTCAATTTGACTAGCAGCCGCCAAAGATTTAATATCAGTGTTATGTCGAATATGTAATTAATATAGTATAGTTAATGGTGATTTATGAAAATGAAAAAATATGTGGATATATGTAGAAAATGAATAAAATAAGATGCTGTGAAATTTAAAGACATAGAGTAATATGAAAAAACACAAAATGATAGATAAAAATGTGTATATGTAGGTTGCGATATGAAATATTTATGTTGATATATAAAAATATATACATAATCACAATATATATATAAATTACATAGTAAATAGATGCAAGTCAGAAGCTTCAAACTTTAATCAAAGATGCTTGATTCAGACACTGTCAGATAAAAAAAGGGGCACTCATTGACTAACATCAAATGGTTCTATGGTCTAGCGGTTAGGACATTGGACTCTGAATCCAGTAACCCGAGTTCAATTCTCGGTAGAACCTCATTTTGTCCTTTCATTTTATTTCTTTTGTCCAAATTATATTCTGAAGCTTCCCACGGGCAAATCAAATAGTCAACGGTCACTTTAATTCACACGTACAGATCAGAACGAATAAAAAACGAAGAAAGTGGAACTGAAACATTTAAACGGAACCACCTTTCACTTTTTTTCCCGGCCTTCCAATAAGAAAGAAACCAAGAAAAAAACCCAATCTCCAAGAATTACAATTTACAAAATCCACGTTGTTCAACCCAAAAACCAAAAAAAAAAAAGTGATTACATTTCTAACTCCACCAATCCTAACCCAAAATTAAAAAAGAAAAAAAAGAAAAAGAAAAGACAAGACAAAGAAGGAGAAGAAGAATTATAATCTAAAAAAAAAAAGAACATATCCCTCCCTTCTAACATTATGCTACCTGAGAGGACTCTCTTTGCCTCTGTTATTATCGACACAAAGAATCGATGAACGAATCATAAAATTTATCCTCTAACTCTCCCCATAAGCTCTCACCAGACCACTTATACATCTTCCCCATAAGCAGCAGGTTCCGGCACAATCTCACTAGATTGCCGTCTTCTTGACGATGAGTTCCCATTATTGTTCCTTCCACTGCTCCCTTGCGAGTGAGACCCCGAGTTTCTCAAACCATTACCACCACCACCACCACCACTTGTTGTTCCTCCAACTTGAGCCGCTGTTACATCCGACGCACTTTGCCTCCAACTTCCAAATATAGCAGCGTTCCAAGACCCTCTTGAAGAGTTTGTTCTCAACCGTGAAGAGCCTGAGCCAGAGTTGGTATCCTCTCTCACTACTTTCAGTGGGTTCTCGAGTGCGTTCACAATGTGTCTCATTAATGGCCGTCTTGTTGGTTTTGGGTTTAGGCATGACTTGGCGATGATAGCCATTGCCCATACTTCTTCTAGAAGGTCCTCGTCCACCATTAACGACGGGTCTAAGATCTTGGTTACTAGTTCCTTCTCGTTTGTGCTGATGTATTGCAAAGCTTCTTCCATGTATGCTTTTGCTTCTGCGTTGTCTGGCGAGCTGATCCCGAGCTTCCCCGTGACTAGCTCAAGTAACACTTTGCCAAAGCAGTAGACATCATAGGCGCATGTTGCATTTGCTGCACCTGAGGAGAGAAAGTCAATCCGATGCCTTCAAAAAATCCTAAACCTATTGGTTACTATTACAAAGCAATAGATTTGGCTCCATTAGTTCAGACCCTAAACTACAAGTCCCCTACACATACATCTACGAACCGGCTTCTTTGAAACACATTTTACGTTGTTACTAGAGCCTAATAACTTAAAAGACAAGAAGCAGCTAAACTGTTCCACACATGTATACTTCAAAAACTCGAAAAGTTTAGTTTATATCGCATATATACCTGAAGAGGATGGTTCAGTCGATCTGCAAGAGAGAGAAAAGAAGTGGGAGAAGCGTTAGTAAAACTCGAAAGTACTTTCGAAAATGTTGTTGTGTTGAGACAAGTCTGGTTAATGTCATAAGCACTTACTGAGGTAACCGAAGTAAACGAGAAATCCTGCTTTGATAAGCATCACCTTGAGCATATGCCTCGCTTAGGCTTCCAAGACGTACCTCAAATTTATCATCAAGAAGTATGCTACTTGCTTGTACGTCCCTATATAACATAATACACACACACACATGAGTGCTCTCTCCTTTGTGCTTACTAAACAATAGAGCAACAAGTATCAATGTGTTCCTCAATCTATGAAGCGAAACACTAACAATCCATAAATAAATCTCACTTCCAATAAACATGCTTTCACAAATGTATACTAAACAGGATTCGTTAAGTCAATGCTTTCAACAGAATCATCAAGTGTTTTATTACGAGAAGTTGAGTAGGAGAGTACCTATGAACTAGAGGTGGCGAACACTCGTGGTGTAAATAAGCTAGACCCTCAGCTGCACCAAGAGCAATTTTCAACCTCGTTATCCAATCCAAAGACTTCAATCCATCACCTTCGTTGTCTGATTTCCTGAACAAAGCGCTAGCCAAATCTCCGTTCCTCATATACTTGTACACCAGAATCTTCTGGCTCTCATTCTCCAAGCAGTGTCCAAGGAATGGAACCAGCCTCTGGTGTCCAGCTTTACTAAACAACTCAAGCTCTGATATATACCCTTCGTTCTTACTTTCCTTCATATCAATCCTTTTTATAACAATGGGCGTGCCGTTATCCAAGTAACCACGGAATAAACTCCCGGAATGGCCACGTTTTATCAGATTAGCGCCATTGAAGTCCTCTGTTGCTAGAAGAAGCTGCTCATAGTTAAACGCATTCCCAAGTCGCGACAAATCAAAAGTCTGTGCTCCTTTAGGTGGTTGAGAAGCTTCCGTTACAGGTTTAGGCCTGTCGTCATTACCTCTTTGCGCCGCTCTACCTCTTCGACGTATACATAGAGCCACAAGAATAGGTAAGAGAACGAAAATCAGAATAAAACCAATGCCTCCACCAACTGCTGCTAATATAACTACTGTCCTGTGGCTTATCCCTGAAGAAGCCTTCTTCGAAGTAGGTTGCGTAGCGTTGGGACGTCCGAAATCATCAAAGTCTAATCCCTTAGCTGCATAGAACGTTGAACAATCTTCTGAAGACTTCTGTCTCTTCTCATTTTGAAGACAGTTTCTAGTAACAGACGCATTTGCTCTGAGCACATAATCTGGAACCTTACCTTCAAAGTAATTACTAGAGAGGTCCATAGCACTAAACCTTGTGAGAATCTGTGTGAGCTCTCCGTAGAATGAGTTCGAGGAGATATCGACCACTTTAGCGACCTGGTTCATATCAGAGCTAGAGTTCGGTAGCATTCCGGTGAAGTTGTTCTTAGCGACGTCGAGAATCCGTAAATTAGGCAACGACCAATACGCATCAGGTAGATTACCAGAGAAACCATTTTCTCTCAGAACTAAACTCTGAAGCTGACTCTTAGCACCAAACAAATCGACCGGTAAAGTTCCACTCAAGAGGTTATCACTAATCACCATACTCCGCAAATTAGTCAACTTCCTTAGCTCTTTAGGAACTGAACCAGACAACGAGTTGATGCTGAGATCAAGGTCAACAAGATTGACAAGATCACCGAGCTGTGGAGGAATCGAAGAGGAGAAACTATTGCTTGAGAAATTCAGATAAAGAAGCTTAGACAACAATCCAACACCAGGAGGGATTGGTCCAGTAAGGTAGTTAGAAGAAACATCAAGAACCGTCAGGTTCAGCAACGAGCTGAAAGATGAAGGAAGAGCACCAGTGAGTGTGTTCTTAGAGAGATCAAGCTCAGAAAGATTCAACAAATCACCTAAACTGTTTGGAACCGAACCAGTAAGACTGTTACGAGAAAGATTCAAACTCGTCAAGCTAGTGAGATTACCGAGTGTTACAGGGATAACACCACTCACTGAACAAGAACTAAGATCCAACACACGCAATGCCATCAAACTCAAACCAAACCAATCAGGAACAGAGCCAGGTAATGACAAACCAGACGCGTTGAAATAAGACAAACGAGTGAGGTTTAAAAGTGGATCAACAGCGAATTTCGGGTTTTGCTTACCAACTCTTGTCCTCTTGAAACCAGAAACATTGATCCCAACAATACTTCCTTTACCATCACATTGTATACCTTTCCAAACACCACAAGGATCACCTTTGATTGGCCAATCTGTTCCTCTTAACCCCAGTGATGACCTTAGACGAAGCAGAGTGAGTCGTTCGTCGAATCGTGTCCGTTGTTTCGCTAGGACAACAACAACAACACAGTCCAAGAGTAATAATAACAAACACAACAAGAAACCAAATGCGCTTCTTCTTCTTCGATCCACCATTGCTTATCACTCATCTTCCACTCTCAAACATCATTAACCCTAGAAAATTTTATTTAACCCTAACCCTAGAGACAATTTGGACAAAAGACAGACTGGTTTCTCTACTCTGTGGATCCAAATACAGTTCCTACCTTCTTCACAGACATTAAAGCAACCTCTCTCTCTTTCTTTTCTTCTCTCTCTAAAAAAAATCCTAATTCTTAAAGCTCAGAGAGAAAGAAAAAATCACTAATCCTTAAAATTCGAACAAAACTAAAAAGCGATTTTGTGATTTAAAAAAAAAAGAAAATAAAAAATCTTAGAGAGAAGATCGAGATTGTTGAGAAAACAAAACTGTAGAGACTGTGACACTCTCTCTCGTCTTTGTAAGAAACTTCAAAATTATTATAAAAAAAGAGTGAATTAAGTAAAGTTAATGATAATACTACTAATCAGTGTATATACATAAATGATTATTATTTTAAATTAATTTGAAATTTTAGTTTTTTTTTATATTTTGTTTTAAAGCTTAGCTGGTTTCAAGTGACGTCGTTTTATTGTTTGGTTTGACTTCCCGGTAATCCCGCCCGAAGCCAGCTAAGCTGTTGCCGCAATTACTATTCCTATAAAAGGTTGGGAACAAAAGTTCCTTTTTTCTCTTTCTTTATTAATTTATTTTTTATTAATTATTATCTCAAACTTAATGTTTTTGCATTTTCAAGGAGTGATGTATTCATGTACTAAATTCAGTTATGCTTGGGAGAGTCGGGTAAAAATATTATAGGCGCCGAATAGTTCAATCACCAATTTTTTAATTTGTTAGATCTTAAATGACACTTACATAAGTTGATTGGAAGTGAATAAGTTATGGATATGTTTCGAATCTGAAGCAAGTTAATACCATATCCTATGTCTTTTATCATTAGGTCACTACTTTTTAGTCTTTTTTTTTCTTTTCCAGTTTTATTTCACTTCTAATAACATGTGTGGATGATACAATAAATATTATTTAGGATTTCATTTGGATGGTTACATAAGAAAATTATTTAAGACAACGAGTTATATTTGTTCGTTTTGCTTATTTTGTGTTTGATGCCTCTCATTCGTTTTTGAATTTAAAATTCGATTTACTTTGATTCAGTAGCTTTGTTGATTTAGGCGATTTCATTAAAATAGACTTTTCGGATTTTTTGTTTTTCTTAAGCTTTACTCTTTCATCTAATGTTCTTTTTATTTTAAATTTTCTTTAAATATATATATATATATTTATATTTACTATATGTATTTATATTTACTATATATATTTCTTTAATTTTTTTTTGTTTAATTTTTGTTTTCTTTTATATTTAAATACTTTGTAATAAAAAAATAAAAGCCAAATAAATTAATATGAAGAACCTTTAATAAAATTTATCAAATTGTATTGAATATTGAAAATATTAAAAAATAGGAAAAAAAATACGAAGCGGTCATGAAATACAGACAATATAATACTAATATTTTCGTATCAAAATTATTTTTCTAAAATGTTGACTTGTCTTCTGATCTGATCCTAATTACTCATAGTTGTTACCTCAAAATTAAAATCCTTCACTAATAGATTTTTTTTTTGTTGCACAAAATTGAATTAGTTTCTTAAATCTCTTTTATGAGGTGTTTTATCTAGATGTCTTTGCTCACCAATTTTCCTATCCAAAGTGAGGACAGTCATAATCTAAGTTTCAAGTTCCATCATTCATACATGGCTGCATCATATGATATCATTGGTTTACCATGACTATTAATATTCATGCGGTTTTTAGCCGAACCGGACCGAACCAGTTTTTCTCGGTTTCGGTTCGGTTTCGGTTCGTTGTTATTAGGAAAAGTTTTTTTTGCATTCGGTTATATGAAAATTTCAGTTCGGTTCGAGGTGAACCGATCGGTTTTCGGTTTTTGATTTTTTTTTAATATAGCAAAATTAAACTAATTTTAACCAAAATTAAATCAAATGTAACAGTAACCGAAAATAACCAAAAATACCCGAACCGAATTAACCAAAAAATACCGATACCGATATTTTTTTTAAAAAAAAAACTGAAATTCGGTTAATTTCGGTTTAAAACCCAAAACCGAAATTAACCGATAACCAAACCGAACCGAGATTTGATTCGGTTATTTTCGGACTTGCTTTAAAAAATTTCGGTTAACCGATAATTAAAGAAATTGGCTCGGTTTGGTTTGGTTAACCGAAACCGCGGGACTAATTAATATGATTGACTTTGGTATTATTTCGTATAAACTCACATGTTTCACATGAGAAATATCTCTCTAGATCATGAATACTTAGATAAAAAACAATTTCTCTTCTACCCATGAAAATGTTCTCAACTAGAGAAAATGGTTTTGAGAACTCAATTTCATCTTATCCTTAAAAGTGATCATAATGGTTAAAAAGTGTGTTAACAGTAACAGTTGGCTGAACTACATGAGGAGGAGGGTCAGTTATCCCCATGACTTTTATAAAATTTATTTTGTATTCATGTTTTGTCTTTAATATGTGGATGATTTGGTTGAATGTATGTGATGTTGATCACATTGGTCTAGGTTCAAATTTTGCCTTTGCACCTTCTTAATTTTTGTTTTTATTCTTTTGTTGATTTATTTGTTTTTGCCTTTTTCCATAGTTTTAAAAGAATAATTTTTGCTATTACATAATTGCTAAAGGAAACTTCATTCTTTCTTTATTTCTTATATATATAAAAAAGATATGTGTATGTATAAACCTTTTACATTTTTAAAAATAAATTATTATTTTTTTGTTAACTTTCAATTATTGAAATTTATTTTAATAATAGAATTTTGATTCATCCAATTTTTTATTACTATTATTATATATATTAACCCTGGTAAAATATATTTCTGATTCCACCGGACCACCACTAATAGTAATAGTAGTAAACTAAATTGGTTAGTGATGAAGAGAAAATCAAATTCTATTTTTGTTAGAAGAAACTAAATTCGCAAAAATATATCAATTTTAATTTGTCAATATATATTATAAAAATTTCAAGTGACAAAATTTGGTGAACTCGAATAAAATTATGCATAATGATAAATTTGAAATTAATGTATTAAAATTTATTAATTTAATTATTTTAAATATATGAAACGAAAAAATTGAAAGACATAAATCAAATACAAGATTTATGCATGTGGATTGGTCTACATAATCTTTTAGTATTTTTTACTAAGTTTTTAGTTGTAGATTGGGATCTCTTTCCTCTTGATCACCTGTTGATAGTTGATAGTGAAAATTGAAAAAATAATTCAAAAAATATAACCGAAAGATCCTAATCTACAACATGATTTGGACGAAAATGCGGGATTCAAATAATTAGATTGGATTTTTAAAGCAGTAAAAGTAATGCAGCCAATTTTTAATATGATTTTGCTGAAATTCATGTGATGTGATAAGTGTGGTGCAGACATATACTCTCGGTGTATTTTGATTTATTTATTATTTTAAATCTAATTTTTATTTAAATTTAGTTGTCATTTTTATTTTTAAATGCAAAATTTATTGATTTTTTATTTTTTAAAATTATTTATATTCTGTAATTTATTTTAGTATTGGTTGAATTATTTTTAGGTTAATAATTAAATGAAGTTTTATATTGAAAATCTAAGAAGTTAAATATTTTATTAACTTATGTGAATATTTTCAAAATGACAATTAAAACAAAATGGAGAGAGTATCTTCTTAAAGATATTACTTCAGTTGCAGTTGCAGAACATGTTTTAGTGCATTCCATTAGTTTTGTATGAAATATTCTGCAGACCCCTTTTAAAAAAATATTTAAAATTAGTTATTGTATGAATTATTTGGAATAATAGACATGTTCCAACCACCACATCATCAAAATGAGTGGTCACATGTTATGCAATAAAAACAAAATAATTTTAAAAAGAAACTAAAAAGCTTCTTAGGGAACGGGAATTCTTCTTTTGTTTTTTTTTTAAAGGTTGCAGTTCTCTATTTTTCATTTTACTTTCGAGAAAGTTCTCACATCACAATCAAAGGATCCAACAAATGAACTTTCAAGAAGATTTAACTAAACTACTATGCGCTGGTCAACTAAAATAGCTTATGATCTGAATTTACGGGGGCCACTTGTTCAAATCGGTTCTGCTAAAGTGTGCACCAATTATCAACCCATCGCAATCCCAATATATATATTCCTCAGTGTTTTGTTTTGGAAGATATATTTTTAATGGTGCGTTTTTTTCCTTATTTATCTTAGTTCAAGTGCGAAATTAAACATCACAAAACATCCTTTAAAACATGGTTATTAGTAAATGCGGAACTTTAAGGTTAAATAGGTAAATTGCCTTTGAGCTGCCTCTTATCCTCGTATAAATACTCTTCTTTTTGTCACTTATATCCTTCCGTCGAAATAGACATATCTCAACCAGTTCAACGTGTACGAACTAAATAAGAAAGTAAGAAAATTCTAACCCTGATGTTGTCTTTACGACTTTACCAGTACAAGATCACGACACGTGTACCAATCGGTCCTAGCCAAAACCACTACAATGCGGGCCATCGGATCTGGACCATTGGATCAGGCAACATATTTATTTTGATTCTGATGACGTGGAAGAAAGTCATGCGGTGCGAATCGTTGCGCCCACACAACAATAATAATATCTCCGCATCAGTGGAGAGAGAAAAATCGACACTAAACACCATGTTTGGTTACGGATCTAAACATATCCAAAGAAAATATTTATCCATGTAACCAAACACATGTTACGCACTGAGTCAACGTAACCCAACTAAACTAACCATGGTTTTCGACTTTCGGACATTAGACACGTCATCTCCCTCGTAATTACCGAATCATTAAAATCTTCTTATTATGAGTTTTTTCTTGTTTCTTGTCTTTCTTTGAGCTTTTTAGAGACTTTGAAGATGGCTTCAGAGAGCGAGTACCGGTGTTTCGTCGGAGGCCTAGCATGGGCCACCGACGAGCAATCTCTCGAAAGAACTTTCAGCGAGTTCGGTGAAATTCTCGACTCCAAGGTCCGTTAAGACGACCCGGATCCGAAAAATTCTGACCCGGCTCTGTTTTTTCTCTTTTCCTTGTGTTAACTTTTCTCTCTTTGTTACTCTGTTACTAAATCTGTTAACTCGTTACCTTAAGCGGTACGTTTCATCATCTTTCTGATCCGATTCTTGTTTTTGTAATATGTTTGATTCAAAGTTTTCGACTTTATGGTTTCTTTGGATCAGATCATATTTGATCGTGAGACGGGAAGGTCAAAAGGGTTTGGATTTGTGACTTTTAAAGATGAAGAATCGATGAGAGCTGCGATTGAGAGGATGAACGGTCAAGAACTTGATGGTAGGAATATCACTGTCAACGAGGCTCAAGCTCGTGGTAGTCGCGGTGGTAACGGCGGTGGATATAACCGTGGTGGTAGCGGTTATGGAGGTGGTGGTGGAGGTTATGGAGGCGGTGGTTATGGAAGTGGTGGAGGTGGTTATGGAGGCAGTCGTGATCAAGGTGGTTATGGAGGCAGCCGTGGTGGAGGAGGTGGATACGGTGGTGGTGGTGGCGGTTATGGAGGTGGCCGTCGTGAAGGTGGTGGCGGTTACGGTGACGGAGGTTACAGTGGCCGATCTGACGTAGGAAACTGGAGAGAATGAGTGTTTTGTCTCTGTTGCTTTTTGGGGCTGTGGATTTGATGCTTTTGTTTGTTTGGTTTCTATATGTAAAAAACTAAAACAAAATAAAATGTTTGATGCTTTTGTTTCTCCAAGATTGCTCTGAGTATGAAGGAGATTTGACATAAAGAAACAAACTTTGGATTGAATCAAGTTTCGTCCAAATCAAAACTAGAAAAAGCTAACTCTAATACATGGGATACTAAATATTGCAGAGATGTGCAATGAAATCGATTGAAAGCAAGTCTCATTGTCCAGATGGTTGGTGGTGGTTTCTGATCCTGCTTGAACGTCTCACAGGTGTGATCATCTCTTCTTCTCTATCACCCTGCAGATTTAAAGGGTTAATAATACGATGCAAAACTCTAACAAGAACAAACTTTAGTTTAGAGGGAGAGATATCATTGGTTGATTGATTTTTACTTACACTTTTGATGGGTATTTTCTCGTAAGTTGTGAAACTTCCGTATGAGAAAGAGCCTACGGAGTATTCTGATGCTGAGGTTGCCATTGATTCTCTTCTCAACTTGCTGCTGCCTCCTACGCTTTGATGTTCTTTCGGAACTTTGTTGTTGCTGAGGGATGAGCTCTTTTCATGGACACTGTTACTTATTCTGTCATCAACTTCTTCTTCTTCTTCTGCCTGGAAATTCAGTGAAGGAAGCTTTTCTGTCATCAGATGCTCCACTGGCACATGAGCCAAGTTTAGCTCCTTGGTTACAGAAGCTGGTTTAGGAGTAGATGCAGCCGCATGTTTTGCCTTCTTAGTGAATAAGAATGCAACTGCTGCGAGTAGAACCAGCACGGTCGTGGACGATACTATCATCGCCTTGGTAGAAGACCTTACTTTAGGATGAAGATCATCACTAGTCTCTGCTGCAATTTCCCCAAAACAATCTTCTGATTCACTTTCAGCATTAACGACCTCACTTTGCTGTAATCTAGGATGAAGAGCATCACTAGTTTCTGCTGCAATTTCCCCAAAACCATCTTCTGATGATCTTTCAGCATTACCGACCTCACTCTGCTGCACTTTAGGATGAAGATCATCAATAGTTTCTGCTGCGGTTTCTTCTGATCCACTTTCAGCATCAACTAACACACTCTCTATTTGCTGGTGCACTTTGATGGCAGCGGTTTCAATATCGTAGATAGCTTCAGATTCAGCTTCTTTCGCCTCCTGATTGGTTGATCCTGTTTCAAGCTTTTCTTGAGATTCAAGACCTCCTGCATCATTGTTTATCTTAGGAAGAACCACCTCAGAATCTCTCTGTTCTTCCATATTCCACTCTACGGAAAGAGCTTCCAAGTTTCCTTCACCTTCATTCAACTCTATCTCTGTGGCTGGTGTCATCTCAGTCTGTTCATCAACTTCATTACTTTCTGCATCGCCATGTTTTGTTTCCGAAACTACTTCTGAGTTTTCCTCTACTCCACTCTCCTCCTCAAATTCATTGTCGTAGCCGTCTTCAAGGTTGTAATCACCTCTGCTCTTCTCTTGTAACGATTCTTCCTTGATTTCAACGCTTGTTGGCTGGAAAACAGTGTTACCTTCCAAAGTATAGGTCAAGTTGTGAAATTGCAATGGACCATATTCCTCTTCTGCTCGTAGATGTGAGATCAGCTTATCAATATACACAAGCGATGACTCTGTGAAAGTCCATAGCTTTGCACTCAACTGCTCCAAGTTGTTACGTTTTGCAAACTCTGTGATTTCTCTTGGGATATGGAACTCGCAGAAAGGTGATTCTCTAAAAAGTCCAGTTGGTGGAGAAAAGGCCGCTGAAACCAACAAAAACGTCGTTGCCAGAGCCAGAAACCAACCAAGGAACTTGAATTTCCTGAAACTAGACGGCCTTGGAACTTGACTTGTTTCTTCAATGCTTTCACAAACCATTTCTTCATCACTCTCTGCTTCTATTTGCTCAGCATCTTCGGTTTTTCCTTCTACTTCTGCCTCAGCTCCACCTTCATGAGAAGCATACTTCTCTTGTTCTTCACATTTTTCAGATTCCTTACCGGTTTCTTCTTCTACTACTGCCTCAGTTAGACCTTCATGAGAAGCATCATCCTTCTCTTGTTCCTCACATTTATCAGATTCCTCTAAGGACAATTCAGTGTCGGAAGAAGAGCTTTCAGAGATGAAAAGTTCCTCGAGCTGCTTGCACTCAACTCTTGGATTGGGCTTATAATGAAGGAACTGAGGCCTCGGTGACAGATAATTCTTCTTCGGGTCATAAGGAGGAACCAAGGCCTCAACTTCACGATCTGCAAATTCAGGAGATGAGTATGGAACAGAAGGACGAGGGCTAATCCTGAACCTTGGATCAGAATAAACAATCCCTTTGTCCTCATGAACTTCATGCTCATCGATATCAGTGACAGTCATGTCATGTGGTCTCTCGAACCGCTTCTTTTCATCGATACCAACAACGTGTATGACCTCAGAAAACGAAACACATGACCGAGCATTGTGATGGCTTTTGGTGTCCTCCAGGGTTAGCCCTTTAACGTCAGATAAGGAACGAGACACTTCATTTTTGTCAGACAGCACTCTCTTCCTTGGAGATTGATTGATTTTAGAAACAGCTGAGATTGTTGGTGACATGAAGTTCTTGGAACCTTTTGGAAGTGGAAGAGCTTTGGTCTCATTCTCTTTGTCGCTAAAGTCAAGCCGACTATTTTCTCTGCCACCAAAAGAGTTCCTCCGAGTAAACTCTGAAGAACACAAACATCAAAACACTTAATAATCAAGAATCATATTAATGAATGCGAACTAAATCTACAAGAAGAAAGCTTTATTCTGAACAAACACTTAGATTAAAACATAAAGCTAAGGACTGTAGAAAAATTTCTGCAATGACTAAGTTAAATCCTAATCTGAGCGACACAAACAGCACAACACTCAATAATCAAGAATCATATCAATGAAAGTGAACTAAACCTACAACAAGAAAGTCTTTTTCTGAACAAACACTTAGACTAAACTCTAAGCTAAGGACTGTCGACAAATTTCTGCAACGTCTAAGTCAAACCTTAATCTGAGCAAACACAAGCATCACAACAGTCAATAGTCAAGAAACTTATCAATGAAAGTGAACTGAACCTACAATAAGAAAGCCTTTTTCTGAACAAACACTTAGGATTAAACACAAAGTTAAGGTCTGTCGACAAATTTCTGCAACGACTTAAACTCTAATCTGAGCCTCACAAACATCACAACACTCAATACTCATATTAATGAATGTGAACTAAACACTTAGAATAAAACATAAAGCTAAGGACTGTCGACAAATTCTTAATCTGAGCAACACAAACATAACTCAATGAATGTGAACTAAATCTACAAGAAGAGAGCTTTATTCTGAACAAACACTTAGATTAAAACACAAAGCTAAGGACTGTAGACAAATTTCTACAAAGACTTAAGTTAAACCCTAATCTTGAGCATCACAGTACTCACTAATCAAGAATCCACAAGAAAGTCCAATCAAGACTTTGAAGAGAAGAGGGACTCGGACCTGAGGGGATGTTGACTTTGGAGTTGACCGGAAATGGGTTGCCTCCGAAACTCCGGCGCAAAGGATCACCAGCCTCGGAGTTTCTGGGTTTAGGGTTTGGTCTGTTTGGGATCGGAGGAGAAGAGGAGGCATTGTTGTGGGCAGGGGAAGCCATGACCGATGGTAACAAATCTGAGATCTTTTGTTGTTCGTTTAAGGAAACAATAGACAAAGAAAATCGAAAGATCAAGAAATGGCAAGAAGAGTTTGAAAGAGCGAGTCGTAACGGCTACTTGCAATTGTTGTTTTGGAAAGACTGTTGTGATCTAAATTTAAATGACGGCTTCGAATATTTTTTTGACCGTTGGACGAATACTTTTCAAAAGAGTTTCTTATCTTAAAAAGAAATAATATAAAAATATAATAAACCAGTCAGGCTTTAATAAAATAGTTAAATGATTTCCGTAATGTTTTACATGCCTTTTCTGGTTTGTAATGAATTAACAAAATAAAAATTTATAATTCGTTATCAATGACTGAAAAAATAAAGATAAAAGTATAACTTTTTTTTTTCGGAAGTATAACTTATAGAAACTTAAGTGTACTGTTTTAGTTTGATAGATTGATTTATACCCTAATTTATAATGCTCTTCTTCAGTAATATGCAATATTTAATTTTTTTTTGTTTTTTGTTTTATTTTGTAAAACAAAATCACAAATTCTCTGCAAAAATTAAATTTTATATGATTTTTTAAATATGTATATTTTGTAGTATTTTTATGATTGGTTAAATTATTTTTATTAAATATTAATTGGAGTTTCCAATGTAAAAAACCAAAAATGTATAATTAATAGAGTTTCTTCTTAGAAACTAGAGTATTTTATTATAATATATATATGCATGCTGTATTTGATGTAAATTATATATAAATTAGTAAGTGGCATACATTATTGTAATTACAATAAATAATTAAGACCCAATTGTAAAATAAATATAAAGATACATGTGATGATGACATATCAAAATGACATATATGTAATGGTAATTATTTTTTTTTAAATTGCTATTCAAATAATATATAAAAGATAATATTCATCGTAAGAAATTTAAAAAAAAACTGGAGAAAATTACTTTAAATAACTGACCTATTTGTGGGATCGCTAGTGCTAATAAAGTAAGAGAAAAATAAATAGAGTAATTTTTTTTTTATAAAAATTAAAATTATAAGATAAGAAAAATAAGTAAAATACGAAAAATGAAAATTATAAAATGGAAATTATAGTATAACAAACATAAATAATTAAAATTTAAATGAAAATATAAACTATATTTAAAACATAAAATATACAATAGAATACAAACTAATTGAAAACTGTAAAATCTATATAACTCTTTTTTGACTGGTTTAAACACAGCAGGTACGGTTGCAGGAATTTGTAGAAGTGGATGGTTACGATTTCAAGCGTTATTAAGCAAGTTATACGACTCGTACATTGGTTGAAAACATTTGCATTTATGAGATATTTATGATTGGTTGGTTAGGAGATGTAGAAACGATTAAATAATAAATTAGCAATATAAATATATTGTATACTTATATAAAATATCAAAACTTTATATTATTATAATAGAATATAAAATTATTAATCTAACACAATTATTAACTAAAATTTATGTGTCTTTTTTTAATAATTTAGATGAAAGTTATGATTTCATTGGAAAAATTGTTTCTTTTGTGTAAAATTTAATGTTAGATTAATTTTTTTTTAGTTTTTAAATGTATATATACATAGAAAGTGTTGAATATATTCATAAATTAATTATAATATCCAAATTTTTAACTTTTAATTTCTTGATATATTTTGTATGTCAACTAAACTATTATTCTTATTTATTTTAAATGTTTTTATCATTTAAAATTTTTTTTTGTACTATCCATTTATAATTACCCCCAACCGCAAGCACTATAGAAAAACATATTTTGATTTTGAGCGGTTTTAAATGATACAGAGAGATGTAAAACGTTTTGTGTGATTATTATTAAATGCTAATAACACCATCCATAAAAACTGTATTTGCAGGTGATAGCGGGAGAAACAATCAAGCTCTAATATGTCATGCCATAGGTTTCAAAAATTTTTACCCACAAAAATTGGATCCATTTAACCAGCAAGTGTTTAAAAGGTTATCCACACCTACTTCATACAAGTCTAACAGGTCTGACGGATTATTCGCTGACTATGAAATGACAAAATATTAGTTTGGGTGTGATGTCTTCATGTTGACCACTCATCGTTTGTTTTTGGATGGAATAGCATTCGAAGGAGGGATAAGAGGTTATCAACTTGAGGAGTGAGGTGTGGCATGTCCTGATTTCGTTTGTCATCTCATAGGATCTTAATGGTCTTTATCTTCACAAGGAGAATAGATGGCTTTTGAAGATCCCCATATGAGGGTGAAAGAAAGGGTTTCTTTCCAAAATCTTTTTGATTAATTTATAGTATTTATCTTGGGAGATAATAGAGATTTAAGGTTTTTATATTTCTTCTCACAATGAAGTAATCTTATGGTAGAAGGTGTTTAACTATACTGGAAAGATTACAAAAGGAAAGTCTCTTATTTCATTTAGGGTAAAAGTTTTCACTTATTTCTCTCTTTTTTTTTTTTTTTTTTTTGTCATTCTTATGTGAAAAAGTGATTCTCTTTTATAGGTGAGAAAATATCTTTAGATGATTTTTACTTTTTGTCTATACAATGTCGTATTCATGTATTTTATGGTTAAGCGAATATAAAAATGGGCTTTTAAAAATATTTTTTATTAAAAATACAATATATAGTTAATATAATTAAAAAGTTCAAAATAAAGTGATGATATTAAGACAAATTAAACAATAAACAATATATAAAAATATAAAATAAAGATGTGAAATGTAAAAAAGAAAAGATTGACAAATGAATGAGAAGAAAAATTATCACAAAACTTAAAAGATAGTGCTCTAGTGGAAGAAAAAGATATATACGTAAAGAAAAAGGGCTGGGTAACTAAAAAAACAGATCAATGTTGGAGATGGGTTTGGCACCCACAAGAGGCTCAGCTCATGACCAGGATCTGCAGAAANACACAAACGATTGGCCCATCAACCGGATCAAACAGTCAACCGCCAGGAAGCAACCGGCTGAAAAGGTGGCACCGCCTAAGAATAGTATAAATATGTTGGTACGATTCATTAATGAACAGTAACTTATGCTTGTATACTAAGAACTTTACACTGAGAGAGAATTAGACATTTAATGTGGTTTCTGGTCGCTCATTTGACGACCAGATAACAATGTGATCAACTTTCATCAATGAAACTTGGACTGTTACTCTTTGCCTGTTTATCATCTTTAATAGCAACCTCGAAAGCTCACTCGCCATTTAAGGGGTAATCGACCAAGTTAACTGAGTCCCCGAGAGTTCAAGTAGCGACCGTTTAGGTCGCGATCTGTCCATCA
>OVBI01000538.1:0-66803 GCA_900406495.1 Sisymbrium altissimum | reverse complement strand
TCAAACTTCCAAATCGAGGGGAAATAGAACGAGGGCCAAACTCTGTGTAGACATGGTGTTATATGATAGTTCCCAGGGGGAAATAGATCGTCAGCCCAACATAAAATAACTTACTTCTCCTGATCATATGACAAACAACAGTAACCAATTAACGTCGCTTTAACTTTTGTAATACAACTCCGATAAAAAAAAAACAGCTCGTTAACTTCTAAACTTGATTAAGTGGCCGATCGAGTAGTAAAACAATACGAGTCACGAGAGTCTTTTAATTAATGGAATTTAAAGGTTGAAGACTATTCTAATAAAAAGGTTCTATTCGAATAAAAGGTTGCATGTAATGGTCTTACAAACATAAATTATCTTTTATCGAAAAGAGTTTGAATTCGAATTCGATAACTTTGAAAGTAGATATAGTTAGATTACTACTAAACTACTCTCTGTGTTAGTTCTGTTCTTTTTGTTCCTTCTTTTAGTTTACCGAAAACTTTGTTTGTAAGATTAGTCACTTGTCTGAATTTCAATCTATTTATGAAACTCGGCTAAGTTGGTATAGGCCCAAACAGCCCGTTATAATTCCGAACCGGCCTCAACGAGTTGTGTAGTCTTGGATCAATGCCACGCGCAATGATGACACACGTGATCAGGATGAATGGTCACGTGCTAAAGCGGAAATAGCTTGCTTAGCTGTGCGACCGGGAGAAAAAGAGACCGCTCCAATTCGAAGCCCACGTGCTTCCAGGTCCATTATCGATCGTCGTCTTTGGGGCCCACCATTACACTTATTTTACCTTTTAAACTATTCATAAACCACATAAGAACACATACATGCAATTTAAATTTGGATGGCACAATACAAATAGCTTATATCACGAATCAATAATCATAATCCACGGTCTGCAACTCTGCATAATGTTTATATATTTTTAAAGTTTAAGAGATCTTTTGGGAGAAAGGGTTAAGAGAATTAAGTGTGGTCATGTGTTCGATTTCTTATGGATATATAAGTCTACAATAGTGGATCTAGAAATGATTTGATTTTTTTTTTTTTATAATGAATAACATTATATTCCTTTGGGGCAGTGGATTAATTATCTTTTGCTGGTTTTCAAAAGGGAGTTCGATTTTCTCCCCTCTCCCTTTAATGGAGTTAAAATGGATTCAGTGAATCCTAATCAAATGGGTCCATGATAAGACAAATGCTTAGTTGGAAGGTAAAAGTGAAGATTTCAATAGTAAACAAAAAACAATTTTATATTCAACTTCAGGCTCATGTTTTAGATGTATAAATTTTCTATAACATAATTATATGAAATAATAATTACTATATAGTACTTGTTTTAATAAGGTCATTCAAATTTCCGATATATGTATTGAATATAAATTCGAATTGATCACACCTAAAATAAAAATCAAAATATGGTCCGACACATAAATACATAATAAATCTCCATTTCCTCTATAGGAATAACAAAATGGGACCCTGAGATTGATTAAATGAGGAATCAAGGATTAATAAGCTTTGGCGGGATGTCTCTGTTTCTTAATTAATCCCTTGTCTATTACTTAAAACCCAAACACATACACACAACACAAAACACAGTGTGACTGTACTTATCTCATCATCTCCTTATGATATTTCACCAAATCACCAACACTTATCAATTAATCAACCTAAACCTAATCTCCCCCTCCTCCTCTCTCTCCCTCCATCCCAAATCTCTACTAAGTCCGATTACCCAAATCTCTAGATCCGTAATGCAGCTTAATCCCATAGATATTTAGCCTATCCCAATTTGAAATTCACAGACTTTTTTCAAAAAAAAAAACAAAATATTATTATTATTATTAGTCTGAGTGGGAAAGGCTGGAGAAGAACAAGAAGTGAGAGATATCGTGGTTGAAGATTCTCCATTGGTCGGGCGTTATTGCTTGCTTCCGACATAAGTACCCTTCAGATCCGGACAGAGGTGATTCATCCACCCTTCATTAATGTACAACCAACCAAAGCTTCTTTCTTTTTCTTTTGGTTTTTGTTAGTTTCTGTTTCGTTTCCAAATTTTGAGTTTTTGTTTCTTAATCTGGACATAGAGTCATACTGAGTGTTCTTAGCATTTTTGACTAAGTAAGTCCACTTGAATCTGATCTCTTTGCTCAGTTTTTGGTGTCTCAAGTGGTTAAAGTTTGGGGCTTTGCTTGGATCTGAGGATTAGCTTGCAATGGGCACTTTTAGATTTTTGTTTCCGTTTCATCGTTTTTTGCAGAAATTTCTTACCTTTCTTGGAATTGAGGATGTTTCAAATAGTTTCAGCACGCTTTGACTTTAGTCTTGGTTTGTTGGAAAGTTAGGAAATATTTAAAAAATTAGTGTCATTTGATAGTTTAGTGAACAGCTGAGTGCACTTGGATCTAAGCTTATACTGATGATGTTCACATTGTTCTGATCTCTATTCTCTTTGTTATCCTTGTTTCTGCTATCATTGTTCTATGTAGTTCTTATGTTATTACTAGGGCTGTAACCAGAACATGTAGATATAGGAAGATCAACACGGAATTTAAGAAAATTAAGCTCATTTCATTTGTGTTTTGCAGGTGCAGGCTGTTTTAATATTTTGAGTGATGTCGCGAGCAGCAAAATGGAAGCTGGAGAAAGCCAAAGTCAAAGTAGTCTTTCGGTTGCAGTTTCACGCTACTCATGTAAGTCGAATAACAAATCAGATACTCACCTAGAGATGTACTTCATGTTGTGTTCTTATGCTGTTGGTGTGCAACTATGTAGATCTGAGTAGTTTCATAACATGTTGATGGTTGTGTGCGTCCTTGGGAAGTGTGCACAGTGATTTGATGGATTGATTTTGTTTTATAATATTAAAAGGTTCCACAAACGGGATGGGACAAGCTGTTCATATCTTTCATCCCTGCTGACTCTGTAAAAGCTACAGCAAAGACAACAAAAGCACTTGTGAGAAATGGAACTTGCAAATGGGGGGATCCGATTTATGAAACTACAAGGCTGCTTCAGGATACAAGGACCAAGCAATATGATGAAAAACTGTATAAGATTGTTGTGGCTATGGTATCATTCTATTTCTTTTTCTCCTTTATCTTTTCTCTTTTTCTAAATTGTAATTTCGGATTTAATTTATTCTTCCCTTTTTCCGTTCGTACGAGATCAGGGTACTTCTAGATCTAGTATCCTTGGCGAAGCTATGATCAACCTTGCTGAATATGCTGATGCCTTGAAGCCTTTTGCGGTGGTATTGCCCTTGCAAGGTTGTGATTCAGGAGCTATCTTACATGTATGGAACATTTAGCATCTTTTCTCCATTTCTCACATCCTGATAAAGAGTTCGACTTCCCTCTTAACCTTAGAGATTGGTTCCTCAACCTTTTTTTTGTTTTTGTTCAGGTCACTGTACAGTTGTTAACTTCAAAAACTGGTTTCAGAGAATTCGAGCAGCAGAGAGAACTTAGGGATAGGGGACCGTCAACGACCCCTGACCATAGCAGCCCTGACGAATCTTCTCGTTACCGAACTTCACCTTCTGATGAATCTCTTAGTCATGTTGATAAGGTATGGTCTTCTTTTTTTTTTTTCCTATAAAGCTTCATAAAATGTGTCCTTTCAGGTTTTCACATTAAAATTATATTGCTAGTAGTGGATCCATGATTGTACAATATGCTGCTAAATAATATGCTGATTTGTCTGTAGTTTTATGGTCACCTATTTATAGGACAACTTTTCAACACAACTAGTATTGGGTCTGAGGGCGTTGACACAACTTACATTGTCAATACCTTTTTGTAGGCAAATGTTAAAGGGAGTTTCAAAGAGAAGTTCCGAGATGATTCTTTAGTGGAAGAAGCTGTGAGGTCAAATGACCCTGATTCAGCATTGGGATTTGATGTCTCTTCAAACACATCCGGAAGCCTTAATGCAGAAAAACATGATATATCCAGCACAAATGAAATTGACAGCCTTAAAAGTATGGTATCTGGAGATCTGAGTGGACTTGCTCACAGCCCGCAGACAGAGAAAGACGCTCGCGAGTGGCATAATGGCTGGGGTTCAGAGTATCTTGGTAAGAGTAGCGATTTGGGAAATGCAATAGAAGAAAACATTAAGCTTAAAGGCTTCGTGGAAGACATGGAATCATCCATTAATGAGATCAAGATTGAAGTGAGCTCGCTGCAGTGTCATGCAGATGATGTAGGTTCCAAAGCTCAAGAGTTTTCTCAAATACTTATTTCAGAGATTGGTTCTGGGGATCGGTTGGTCAGAGAAGTATCTGTGTTGAAATCAGAGTGCTCAAAATTAAAAGAAGAGATGGAGCGCTTACGGAACATCAAAACACATGTTCGATATAATAGCAGAGACCAAGATAATGTTTCCCACAACCTACAACTAAGATGGCTGCAGGGTCTTTCAGTTGTAGAGGATAACATCAGAGAAATTCAAAAAAAAGTTTGCTATAGCTACCATGACAGGGACTTACGGTTGTTCCTCGCAGACTTTGAGTCTCTGCTCGGAGTTCTACTGGATTTTAAAAGGCAGATTGGCACAGTACCATCTGAGAAAATCATCACTTCAGCCGATACGAATGAGAGAGGCGTATCAGGTTCTGAGTTGGACACTGATATTTATCAACCAGAACTTGATCCACTTCAATATCTTGGTATGCCTGATCTTACATCTCGTGAACCCAATTCAGCAGATTCTGTAAATGCCATGAGAGATAAAATACTCGAGCTTGTACGAGGTCTGGACGAGTCTAAAGCTGAACGTGATAGCCTTACCAAGAAAATGGATCAGATGGAGTGCTATTACGAATCTCTGGTCCAGGAGCTCGAGGAAACTCAAAGGCAGCTGCTAGTAGAGTTACAGAATCTAAGGACCGAACATTCCACATGCCTCTATAGTGTCTCTGGCGCTAAGGCTGAGATGGAAACCTTGCGCCACGATGTGAATGAGCAAGCACTCAGATTTTCTGAGGAGAAGAAAACTTTGGTTTCTCTGAATGAAGAACTGGATAAACGAGCTATGGCTGCAGAGGCAGCACTTAAAAGGGCCCGCTTAAATTATTCTATTGCTGTCAACCATTTGCAGAAGGATCTTGAATTACTTTCATCTCAGGTTGTATCTATGTTTGAGACCAATGAAAACCTCATCAAGCAAGCTTTTCCAGACCCTCCACAAAGCCTTCACGAGTCGACAGATGATTCAAAGCCTGAGAAACAGGACACTCGTGACGTAAAACTCACACAGTTTCAAAATGAGAAAAAGGGGATGAAGGAACGGCCCTTAAAGGGGGATGTTCTTCTAGAAAATTTGAAGAGATCTCTTCATGTGCAAGAAAGCCTATATCAAAAAGTTGAAGAAGAACTTTATGAGATGCACTCAAGGAACTTATATCTGGAAGTATTCTCGAAAATTCTACAGGAAACTTTCCTGGAAGCTAGTGTTGACATAAGGATCATGAAAGCGAAAATTGATGAGCTTGGATGGCAGCTTGAGCTTTCAACAGAGGCCAAGGAAATGTTGAAGCAGAGGCTGGATATTACGTTGGACGAGGTTTTCTCTCTGAATGAGGAGAAAACCACATGCATTGCCAAATGGAATGCTGTAGCTTTGCAGAATCAAAGCTTAGAGGCCAATTTGCAGACTGTTACTCACGAAAACCTCATCCTTCTGCAAAAGATTGATGAACTGGAATCTGTAGTGTTGGAGTCCAATAATTTGAAAACCAATTATGAGACATGCATTTGTGAGAAAAAAGAGCTCGCAGAGCTTGTGGAGAAGGAAGCGCTTGAAAAAGTTCATCTTCAGACACGGTTTGCTACTGTGCAGGCTGAGTTTGATGCTCTGAGAGATAAGTTTGATGATCTGGTAACTGCAAATGGAAATCTGCAGAAGAACTTCAGTAGTCTGAAGGATAAGTTGATGAACACATTAGGTTGCTACAATGAAAAGCTCATTTCGTTGCCTCTGTGGGATGGGGGAGTGGATCTTGATTTGGAGTCCCCTGATTTAGCAGAGCAGCTTGATACATTCTTGTGTAAGGTATGTGAAAAATGTCTTGTACTTCTGAAAGAAAATAAAGATCTGATGCAGGAAAAATCCAAGACAGACTTTTATGTGAGGGCTGCTGAGGCGGACATTACGGATCTCAAGCAGAAGCATGAGAATGATGTACAATGTTTGGTTGCTAAACTCGAAGCTTCCACTGCCCTCCTCAAGAAACTTCAGTTGCAAACTGAGTCTATCATGGACAAAATGAAGGTCATTACTGAAGCTGAACAAAACTATGAGAGCTGTCAGATCGACTTTGTTTCTCGCCTTGATTATTTTGAGAATGAAATGCGTCTGCTTGTGGCTAAGAATGAGGCGCTTGGCGAAGAGATTTCAGAATTAAGCTCTATAAGTGCTGAACATGGAAGAACCAAGCTGCTTGCGGAAGAACTAGTTGAAGAGAAAAAAGGTCTTCTGGTTTCTCTTCTGGATAAATCTCAGGAAACCTTGGGTCTTGTGCGGGAGCTTGAGAATTTAAGGACAACATTTGATCAAGAGTTGAGACTTGAAAAAAGCTCAAGGCAGGAACTAGAACTAAAAATGCAAGATCTTACTTCTGAGTTGATTGCTAAATGTTCCAAATTGCTGAGCGTTGATGAGCAAAGCTCTGAGTTAGTCCGACTGAAGCAAATGGTTTCGGATTTGGAGCTGGAGAAGGCAAATCACACTCATCTTTTGTCAGGATATGAAACATCTCTGAGAAGCTTGAATCGTGATTCATCATATATTTCCGATCTGGAATCTCAGTTACTTGAAATGATGGAATTTTCAATAGCAGCAGATATCCAAATTGTTTTCACAAGAACTGAGTGGGAGACTTATGCTGAGGAGCACCACAAGGAACATTTTGAGGTACTGACTGCACTCAATGGCTCTCGTAATGTAGAAGCTCAGTATATGGATAATAATATAAAGCTATTGACAGATCTCGACTCCGTAAAATCAGAACTGAAAGTTGAGAGAAGTTTGAGAAACAAATTAGACAGCAGAATTGAAGAACTTGCGTCTGAGTTAGATAAAAAGCATCAGCTGTTGGATAACTTTGATTTGCAGAAATCTCAAGTGAAGCTTTTGGAGAAGACGGTAGCTGAACTGGAATCTGAAAAGTCATTTCAAAGTCTGGAGTATGTTACAAATGCTCATCGAGAGTCTTCTTGTATTGAAGAACTGTTTCAATGTCTAATAGCTGGAGATGTTCAGCATGTTTTTACAAAAATCCAGTCTGAGACCTATGTCAATGACCTTGCAGAACAACTTAGCTGCTGCTCTAAGAGCCATCTTGAGTTTCAAAAGAAGCACGCTGATATGGAATCTGCCCTTAACCAGTGTCTAGTCAACGAGAAGCGGTATATGGAAGAAAACAGTCAATTATTGATTAGTCTTGAAGTCTTGAAGTCTGAGCTAGAGTCTTCCCTGGCTAAAAGCAGAGCTCTTGCTGATAGAAATAATGAAATGTCAGTTGAGCTTGAAGTGTACACAAATAGGGATGAGAATGCAGAAACAAGTTACTCTGAGAGAAGCCTATGTGCTAATGAGGTTGAGCAATTAAAATCTTTGTTGGTTGAGCATGAAGAAGAAACTGGAAAATTGATGGTGTTAAAGGCAGAGGCGGAAATTACAGTCGAGGTACTAAAAGATAAATTAGCTGAGGTGTGTGCAAAAGGTGCCAGTGAGCTTGAAACACTTAAAAATAGGTGCGGTGATCTCACTCAAAAGCTCTCTGAGCAGATTCTGAAAACAGAAGAGTTCAAAAGCTTGTCCATCCATTTGAAAGAGCTTAAGGACAATGCTGAAGCTGAATGCACTCGTGCCCGTGAAAAGACGGACTATCAAGCCCCGTTAACTCCACAGCAGGAGTCGTTGAGAATCATCTTTATCAAAGAACAGTATGAAACCAAGCTGCAGGAACTTCAACATCAACTGACCATGTCCAAGAAGCATAGTGAGGAAATTCTGATGAAATTACAAGATTCCATTGATGAGAATGAAGCAAGGAAGAAGGCAGAGTCTAGCTATTTAAAGAGAATTAAAGAGCTGGGAGATAAAATATTGGCACTGGAGGCTGACCAGCAATCTGTTATATATGATAAACGTGAGAAAACAACAGCTTATGACATGATGAAGGCTGAGCTGGATTGTTCACTATTAAGCCTCGAGTGTTGCAAGGAAGAAAAACAGAAACTTGAAGATTTGCTGCTGGAATGCAAAGAGGAGAAACTGAAATTGTCCAAAGAGCTAGAATCGATGAGAGAATTAGTACAAAGTTGCAGCTCTCAAAAAAATATTGAGATGGAAGATGGTGTGCAGGAGTTGGCTGACAGAGATATAATTGCAAGTCCCAGGCCAAAAACTCAGGTAACCGTCTGTTAGATCCCGTTTGGATTAGCATTAATTATTTAATTAGGAAATGGTATCATAGACCTCATTATGAAAGCTTGCATGACTAGTTTACGTGATTAATCATACTGGTAATCACAAGGTTACTACAATGTTTTCTGTAAATATCTCTCAAGTTAGATACTAGGCATATTCGGATATTCCACGTAAAATCACAGGTGTTTAATATCTATTTCTTGTCCTGCTTATGATAATTATACCTTGTATTATGTTTATCGTTCATCAGGGTGCTATTCAATCGAAAGGTGTAAATGAAAACGGAGACCAATTACCTTCCGGAGAAGCAATGGCGCTGGACAACAGTGAAAGCCTAGCTTTGATCAATGATAATTTTAGGGCAGAGACATTAAGGTCTAGCTTGGATCACTTAAACAATGAGGTAATATTGGATTGTTGGTTGAAATGTAAGAGTGGAGTCAAAGTAATTGAAGGGACAAATATCACTGGGCACTGGCTTAGTATTAGATTTGATGGCAATTCTAAATCAGAATATATACTAGCAGTTTTTGTATCTACAAAACTTTTTTATGATAGGGCCTACTGAATCTTTTGTTTTTACTGTCTTCTTTACAGCTAGAACGGATGAAGAATGAGAATCTACTTCAACCTCAGGATGATAATGATTCAGACACCAGATTTCCGGGTTTGGCACAGGAGTTGATACAGTTGCGTCAGGTGCGGAAGCTTACCTTATAGAGATTGAAATATATTGAAGCATGTGTGTCCACAAGTCTTACGGTTATCTTTTCAACAGGCAAAGGAAGAACTTCAAAGAATCTTCCCTCTATCTCACGAGAACTTCAGTTGCGGAAACGCATTGGAAAGGGTTCTTGCACTGGAAATAGAACTTGCTGAAGCATTACGTGGAAAGAAAAAACAATCAACCATCCATTTTCAGAGGTACATGATTCAAGAATTCCATCTACTATCTTGCCTTTGTAATATCAAGATTCTGCAGGAACGAGAAGGAACAATATTTATCACTGAACTTACGCTTTTTGGCCTGAAATTGCAGCTCTTTCTTGAAGCAACACACCAATGACGAAGCAATCTTCCAGAGTTTTAGAGACATAAACGATCTAATCGAGGAAATGCTGGAGACGAAAGGCCGGTATGCATCTGTCGAGACAGAGCTTAAGGAGATGCATGACCGTTACTCTCAGCTAAGCCTCAAGTTTGCAGAGGTGGAAGGAGAGAGACAAAAGCTGATGATGACTTTGAAGAACGTAAGAGCATCCAAGAAAGTAATGCTCTTAAACCGTTCATCATCAGCAACTCTTGGTGAACATTAATGCACAGATGTTACTATGTATATATGTCGGAAGGATGTTGAATAATTCCAAGTTCTAACAGTGATCTCAAGTTATAGATAGCTTAATATAAATGTTCTTTATTCAAAGATATGGGGTTCTCAAAGTGATGTCTACTCTGTATTGTACAGAAACCCATATTCTTTAACTCAGAATGAAAAGTCTAGTTGAGAAAAAGAACATAGATAAACAAGTTGTTTTCCTTACTGAAACTCTCCTATTATATATTGTCTTCCGAACTGTTTGTTCTGAATGTATTGTATATATTTTTTTAAAAACAAACATCCTTCAAGAATCGTAGTACATTTTCTCGAGCCATTTTTGATAAACAAATGAAAAAAAGATGAAAAATAAATTATCAACCACACAAATGAAACCAAATCCTGTAATGACGATCCTTTGTTTTACATGTCTATGCCAATCATCTTGTTACTGAAGGGAACTTCTCCTCAAAGCTTTTTTGTAGCTACGGAAGCTGTTCCATACAGCATCATCACCCACCCAAGTGCTATATATTACCATGAAGGATAAAAAACTCTATATGATCCAAATTTACTTGCAGCTACAAAATGGTGCACGCGCATCGATTCTTTATTGGAGGATCATTCTGCAGTTTTTCTGTGTAACAGAGAAAAAAAAAATTACATATCATCAGCATGATACATGGAAGTTTGGAATCTGAAAACCATAATCACAAGCAACTACTGAGTTCAAAGGAAATATATTGTAGATAAAAAGTATACGAAGGTATTGTTTACCGCTCTTTTTGTCTAAAGTAGGAGGGCGAAGAACAACATGCATAGTGATGATCATTCCAGGAAGTTCACCAACGGGAAGCCTGGATTCAGCAAGTGTCCTATTGTTGTCCAGTATTTTCCCGGCATTGATGAGCTTCACATCATTTACAGTCTTTGGAGTATTCTCTGAGTCTGTTTTCAAATAAAGAGAAACACTTTGAATATTACAGTTCCAACACAAGAAGATTCCAAAATAAGGCCATGAACAACCAAACATCTAAACAATGAGAAAGCAATACAATCTTCAGTACATCAAATCATCTTTCCACACTATAAACCTACCTTTTCATCTCTTAAATTCTCAAACTTTACAAAGTTCAGTACCCAATAAAGAGTTCGTTATACATAACCAAAGAAGATGAACTTTTTCTAGACTCAAAAACATTAATGATGGAAAGGCAGAAACATAACAACTAAAGGAAACCATGAAAGCAATCAAATACCTTTAGGCCATTGAGAAATGATTTTCTCTTTGAGAGAAGAAACAGTCATAGATTGACTGTACTTGCTCGGACCTATGTCTGTGCCATCCGCAAGTCTAAACTTGAGTTCTATCCAATCTTCACCTTCCATCTTTCTATCTCCCTCCTCAAATACAAAAACTCTCTTCAAAGAAAAACAATTCAAATCAATCCCTTTTGTCCCTCTCTGGTGAATATCATCGAACACAAAGATAGAACCAATCCAATTACAAACACCAAAACACAAAGGAAAAACAAAAAATCAAATTTCTTGAAGAAAGTTTCAAATCAAAGTTGCTGTAAAAGAAGCTCGAAACCGACGCGCCAAGAAAGAAAGAAGCTGACTTTCTTGTAATTCTGAAGAAAAGATTCAATTATAAAGTGAAGAACTTTCGATAAAGAAAATGGAGAAAAGAGAAAGAAGATGAATGAAGAAGAAGAAGGAGAAGAAGAAGAAAAGAGAGACACTTTTCGGTTGAAAGGCTGTCTTTGAGCAGCAGCAGAATTTTAATTCTTGTCCTTCATTTGACTTTTCTACCCTTCGTTTTCCCGTTAACCTCACACAAATTAAGCTGACTTTTTCTTTTAATTTACTCTTACGAATTTTCAATTTTTTTGTATCAAAAGATATAGACTTTGTGAAAATTCCTAAGATTGTTTGATGGTGATTTATGACACAATATAAGAAGATATTCGTTATATATGATATATGATGTTAAACTATATAACTATAAGTCTAAACTCTGGCCATGTTGTACAATATCAAAATGTACAAGTGGATTTCAATTATTTGATTTTTATTTAAGTGGGTATTGATACTCTTGACATTTTATTTTTTAAAAAGAAAAGATATTTAGCGTTGTTTGTGGGTTCTGCTTCTATATCATCTCAATTATTTATAGCATTTTTGTTCCTTTAATACATTGGCATATATGCCAAAAAATTTATATAACAAGGGGGCAATTCTGGAATTTAGGATGAGCAACATATTGTAATTCCCAAATGGTTAGAAAATGGCAGCCACCAACTATAGAAGCCTAACTACTTTAACTAATTGATATATGGTCTTTAATAACATAATGCCTACTCAATAATATGGCAATAGTTTATTGTTATTTCTTTCTTTCTGTGGAGTTTAAACTTTCAAGATTTCTCTTATACTCGATTTGAGTAGTGATTGAATATGTGAATCCTGACATTTAGCATTATCGACAAGGAACTTCTACAGTTCCAGTGATATAGATATGAAATAAAGTTGTGTTCTTCATGAATTTTTGGTTAAATGCTTTTAACATTTGGTTCTGAAAAATGTTACCAAGGGTAGAACTAAATAACAGTTTGTTCAAGTAAAACTAGTTTAGTTAATTCAATGTGAGGACATAAAACCGATGGAACATAGTCCTATTCCGATTATATTCGGTTCAATTTCATATGTCCTCCTAAACGCCAACCAAGTATTGTGATGAAGGAAAATTCGTTCGTGCATTCCATACATCTTTTGAATGAAATAAATAACGGCATAGTGACATTTATTTGCAGTCATAAAAAGAAGACTTTTTCCTTCACATCATATTAAAGTAATACGAAAAATTAATCACAGAATAGATTCGTTGAAATAAATGACGAACCAACTTTCATTATAAAGAAAAAGTAAGATAAAAAGAGGGTGAATTTTGAAATGAGAATCCAGAGATGGTTAGGCTTTACGAGCATTTGAATATGACACGTTCTAGATTCCAAGGCATCAACGATATTATCATTCTTTCTTTTTACCTATTTCTTCTTCTTTTGCCTGCAACATCCTTAGTGTTGGGGTCCTTACGTCCACCATTCATTATAGAAGAACCAATCAAATAATCAAAAGAGATTCTTAACCGAACCGACAGTTCCGGTTAATGAATCTTGATTTCTACTCGGAGAACACTTTTGCAATTGAATCACGATGACTCACAAAGAAAAGACATTTCTTTTTTACTTCCAGGAACTGCTATAGTGTATATTTGCACATATGTATGTCGGGGGGGGGGGAAGAATCGAAACAGTCACCGTATATATATATTGTTACATAACATTTTATTGCTCAAGCTTACATTATGACAGCCAAAACCAGAAGAAGAATACAGAATCTGGACCATCGAAGAATTATACCTTTTATAAATCTTTGGGAAGAACATATCATAAAGCTTCAAGCTTTTGCTTTTGGCTGTACACACAGAGATTTTCTCAAATGTCCCACGAGAAATGGGCAAAGTCTCTTGCTTTTCATATATCTATAACTTGGCAGCTAACAAGTTCAGCCGCACCTAAGTCCTTGCTTGCAATGACCTTCCAAGTAACAGTGTCTGGCTTGTTAAGTGCATTGCCCTTTCCCTTCAAAGAGCATGAACCCAAAACAGACTTGGAGCTAGACGATGATGATGATGATGAGCATGAACCCGAAACAGACTTGGAGCTAGAGGATGACGCTGATGAAGATGATGAGGATGAAGAGCCTGAAATGTCAGGGACATCAGCACGTAACACTGTAACGTTACGGCTAGGGTCTCTAGTAATGAAATGAAGCTTCCCGTGAAACCCAGCAAGCAAATAAGGAGATTCTGAATCAGTCATATCATATATAGGGACTTCACCAATAACAACTTTCCAAGTATCTTCCTTTTGATCATAAACTTTAATCTTACCATTCTCCATCGAAGAAGAAGGATCAAAAGCGTATAACTCACCATCCACCACAACGCTAAGTTTCGTACCGGCTTGCCTCGCAGGCCAACCTTCACCCATACCAGACGGCATCTCAGCCCATAGATTCGTCTCGGGGTCATAAACCTCTCCTCCAACATCAACAAAGAAAGGCCACGAGTATAAACTCTGAGGAACACACAACCTACCGTTGTAACAAGTCATTCCCGTTGCGATAGGCTTTAGTAAGTCAGCCAAGAACGCATTCGGCAACACTTGCGCCTTAGAGAAAGGCATGCTCGGAACCTCAGACCAAACATCCGTTTTCGGATCATAAACCTCAGCTGTCTGAAGCGGAGATAAACCTCCTCGTCCACGATCAACACCTCCAACAACATACAGTTTCTTATCCAACACTCCTGTTTTCGAATAAGCACGACTCGCCAACATAGGACTCACTTCACTCCAAGAGTTAACAACAGGATCAAACCGCCAAACACAGCTCACGGTTTTAGACCTAGAGAGCCCTCCAAGAACATAGAGACACCCATCAACAGAACCAATAGCACAACCACAAAAGGGCATTTGCTCAGATGCATCTTTTCTACCAAGCAAGCTCCTCACAATCTCACCGACTTTAAAACTCGGGATAACAAAATTCCACAAACTCCTTCTAGATTCCTCTTCGTAAACAATGACAGGCATTGGAGGCAACCTCTGCCATCTCGTAGACACAGGATCCAAAGCATACCACAAAAGCTTATCCTCTTGACCTTTGGTAAGCACATAGAGCCATTCCTCTGTTCTCCCAAGCTCTTTCCTCAAAGTATACACCTCAGTAGTCGACACAGCTGATCTCCACCTCCGTGAAACCAACCGAACACTCGAGTAACATATCCTCGGTAGCCTAGCGAGAATCTGTATAGACAACTCATCAGGAAGATTAGGAATCAACCTGCAATACTCTTCATCGTTGAAAGAACATGTCTTTCGTCTCTTGCGAGACTCGTTAGAGACTTCCACGTCTTGACTAGTTGCTTTCCTCTTGGAACAGCTCAAACTCATTACAGAACCCATTATTAATGAAACCAATCAAGTGTTGCTGCAGCAGAAACAGCAAAGCAATATCATTATGAATTAGATCAGGACAAAACCTGGTTCGAATCAAATTCGATTACTTTACATAGTTAGTGAGAGAGATCAATTGAAATTCGATAAAAAACCTAAAAAAGGAAATAACTTTGAGAGAGTGAGGAGGAGTAAGAGAGAAACAAATCTTGGGACGTGGAGAGAGAATCTCTTACCGATGTAGGTTAGCAAAAGACGAGAGAGATCGATTGAGTTTTAGATAGAATCTTGAGATCTCTTCTAACCACACGCATGTTTCGGAATTGTACTTTTTAGTTCCGAGATTGAGTTTTGTAGTTGATTCTCATTTGTCGCACGATTTTTTATTTTTTTTAGTATTTTCTTTGGGAATGTGTGTAATTTAATGGTGACCGTTGGATTGATGAGATCGAAGTGTAGGTTTATCTGACTTTTAGGTAATCCGGTCTACTCTTCTTTCGAAGGTCAATTGTTGAATGAAATTAACAATCTCTCTAAATTTAAAAATATTTTTTGACGAATGAAAAAACAGGCTGTTGACGAATTCGTACTCTTGCTTCTTTTCTTTCGCTTATGATATGGTTTACGTATTTGCATTATAACCAAAAGATTACGAACCGGTGTTGAACCGGTTGTGTTTGGTTTGCTCTCAAACTTCCTCTTCCCGCCAGTCTCGCTTTTACTGATTAGTATGATTTGATTTTTTTTTTTTTTTTCCAGTTTTGTAGTTCTAGGATCTCGTTTTATCGAAAATAGTTTTTTTTGGTTTTGCACGATCGTTCATGAATGTATGTGACGTGTATAACTTACAAAGGCTCTTTATGTTGTTTTGAGACATTGTTCTTCTTCTCAAGCATTTTGTTAGCTCCGTTTCCTTTTATCATTTTCTGATTGATGAAGTATAAAAATAGATCATAAACGACGGGTAGTCTCTTCTTCTGAGTAAGCTCTGAGTTTACTGGTTAAAGCACGCGAGATCTCTGTTTGTTATATACTTTATGACGCACTAGCTAATCATGAGATTTTTCGCTTTTTGACATCATTTTTTTGGTGAGTGAAGATTTTTTTAGTTCTATACAGACTATTTCTGGCCCTGTTGGTGCTCCTTTTTGCTGTTAGTTTTGTTCGGAGCATACTTTTTGGCACTGCTTGTTTGGGCTGAGTAGAGCCACAGATTCTGCATTTGTTACAAGGAAAAGAAATCTCTATATCGCTTGTAGCAAAGTTGAGGATGGATGATGTTAAAAAATATCATAAGCCTGAATATTGCTCTCTTATTTGCAACTAATCATGTATTATATATAATCTCTTTAGAAATTATCAAGTATTATCACCTTTTCACGACAATTAATAACATTGTTTCAGTGACGTGCACATGATAACAAACATGAAAACAGTGTCTTGTTAAATCATACAACAACAAAAGAAAACGCTTAAGGTTCAACTAAATAAAAGGACAAAAATTGGTAGGAACAAAGAAGGCACTCTTGTGTGTTCAAAAGGAAATTTGAAAGGGCCACATTTTGCATGAATGATGAACCTTATAGTTAAGTCTTGGTCTTTGCTCTGATTTTAGGAACACTTAGTACAATATACTCAGTACCACATGAAATTATTCATATCCACACCTTACACATTTCCCATCATCGACACAAAACGTACGTCTAGTTTTTCACCTTTTACTTACGCATCTATTAATTTTTTCCATCTTTCTAATTTTTTTGGTGCGGGTAAGGAAAAAGTGCAAGGTTGAATAATGATAATGATGACAAATAGCTGTGGAGAGTAGTCGTAGAAGAATGACAAGGGGACGACCTTGATTTATATATAGAGATAGGTCCACCCAAAACCGTAGAACTAATGATGATATTTTCTCAATTTACTTTTATGCTTAAGAGTAAACTCTCCTAAAAGGAAACTTTGACTAGAAATTTAAACATAAAATCGCACGAAAGTGCAATTATGTACCTCTAAAACCCTTACCTATTAGCCTAATGAACCAAGTACCTCCTTTCTCTGTCATAAACCCTAAAACCCTAAGAGGTAACGCAATTATTAATTGATAGGGAAGTTTCCTCATCTTTATCCGTTTGGTTAGTAACTCAATTACCATTCACTCATCATAAAAACGAGAATAATTAATGGTACCACCCTATTTATCTTTTTGCCGTTTATACCTTTTCTTGCTAAAATAGACTTACCGATTTGTGTCATCAATTTGGATCCTCTATTTCTTTGCGTAGATGTGTCTTTTTACCTATGAACAATTAAGATCCTTTCTAGCAATGTTAAACTTTCTTTGACAAATCTGGCTTCCCTCGCTTTTGTCGACGTCTGATGATGTAATGTGATATTGATTGAGTCGAAGTGAGTACAACAACAACAACTACTACAAAAATAGAAGCAGATATGCTTTTGAAAAAGTAGTAACTTTTTTTTTTAATTGTTACCAACCTTAAGCATCACACTTCTCTCTACCACTTGATGTCTTTATGAAATTACAGCTGTCTCTTCTTGATATGACTTGTTCTGCCACTTCCTTCTCGCTCTTCTAATAATCACCCTTCTCTGTCTCTCCACAAAATGATTGATCTATTTAGAATAATAATGTCTACTTAATATAATCTGCACTATAAAATACAAATACCGTAAGTCCGGCCCAATTCATGCATTTGTTGGTTACCATTTCTTACTCTAGTCCTTTTGGTCTCTCAAATGTTTCTTGGCTTAGAATAAAAGTAACGGTATTGGTCTATAACTTTCAAACCAAGTTTATAGCTTTCCTTAGAGTACTGTCATGTGTATATATAATTAGTATATATAAACACTTGTCATATACATAGATAAGACACTCTCAAATCATCACTCCTAATCGTTTTTTATGAGAATTAGGACCACATAAGGAAAACTAGTTTGTTATGTGTACGAATGTATCATAACCACATACATAGATACATATCTGTCTCCATGAAGTATTCCAAGCTAGCATTTATCATTTGATTAATATTTAGATGTATATATATTTGGCTACATCGAAACAGCTATGAATTGGCTTTTTTTTTTTTAACTTTTAATTCAACGTTTTCTGTATCAATCATTTACAGCATTGATTGTTTCAAACGAAATTTTTGCATTGAGGTTTACTTATTCTTATATTTTAGAAAACACTTTCAGTTTTTTTTTCTTCATAAATCGTTTATCTCTGTTTATTTGACGTTACAATAGACAGAAATGCATTGCTTATGATGCTTTAAATTGTAGATTTTTGGGTTCTTATATAAACTAAATGTAACACAAACAACCATCAATTTAAATCCTCAATCATAAGTTCATAACGCTAAACGCTTCCGTAACTTAAATTTTCTGCCAACAAAAGAAATTGTCTTATCACGAACTAAAGGTCTTTAGATCACTGATTTTGGATCCAAATTTGTTTATACAAATTTATATAGTGGAAACATGGAATTTTTTTTAAGAAAAAGAGCATATCTCAAGATCTCAAGTGGGGGCTGTTGACCCTCTTAAAAGAATCAAATTATTCCACCTCTCGCTTTCCACCGTCCGATTTGAAATCACTGAATCAAAGACTAAGCAGTACTTATCAGTTGCTTACCACCTTAATTAATTAACAATCATAAGTTCTCCTCCTGGGTAGACAGGTATTTATCACTAGTCGTCGTAGCCACTGCATTCAGTTACTACTAATAATGATTAGAGAAATGCTAAGAAAACGAAAGTTGTAGTTAAATTTCAAAATTTAACTTTTCATGTCGATAACTAGGACTTTCCAATATGCTTCCATCTTGATTTAAAATATTTCTTGCACAATACATAAGCAACTGTATCCAGTTTCTTATTTAGTTATTGTATATGACAATGTTTGTATAGTCAATGGTATTCTTTAGTAAGATGTTATGGGTACTACGCTGATGTTATTTTTTACTATCAATTCTGCACTTTTTTCATGTCTTTCGTAAGCTATTTACTTTAGGCAATAATTACGTTAACTCTCTTTGGTATAGATAAGTCGATGTAATCTCTTCGAATAAGTATAAAGAAAATCCTTTACAATTTATTTATGCCGTTTTCCTTTCTTCACTTGTCATGGTATGAGAACCTAATCAAGCACTTTTTCATTAAACTATAAATGACCAAACTAATACAGAGTGATGGAAGACATGACTCTATCTGAGGCTGAAGCGAGAAGAACAGTTTAAGCCGTATGACTTAACAGCAGCAGATAACTCCAGAACCATGATTTCCAAATATAATGAATGAATATGTAGTTATACTCATACAAAAAAAATTCGAATTCTTTGACGGAATCATTTTTTCAACCGGCAAAAATATCACCAAAAAGTTAAATAATTAGTTGACGATTAATCCAGAGCTCTTGACAAATATCTTTTGCTTTGATGTGACGAAAGATTTATGGAAGCACATCAAAAAGCGATTTTCTATTTTAAATGTTGATAACATTTTCACTATTTTATCTCATATATCTTTCTATACCATATTGTATCTAGTAGTTAATTCTGTTCAGAATCAAACTCGACATACATTATGTTGTTGTTTTTTTTGCATCGCATACATTATGTTAACAAAAAGTATTGTTGTTTAGAAATTTTATAGGACTTAAATTAAGAAGCTCAAAAATATTCAAATTATGAGAGAATGTTTCGTCTTCTTATTAATGGTGTTATAGTCCATTTCCATAAGCTGCTCTTTCTCTCCCTGACCATTTGAAAAATGATTCAGTAGAATCTATAGGAATGCTATACAAGTCTAATACCACCAGCCTCTTTGAATAGTTTTCACATCAATTTCGCATTGAGATATTTTACATATATATTAAAACATTCATAGCAAAAAGTATTTAAAATACATAGTATATTTCTCTTTCCATTCAAATTTATTTTATGTTTTATACGTTGATTTGTAAATTTATATGCGGGTTTCACAACAAAAGAGGAAATGAATATTTTAATAGCTGTCGTTTACTTAAAATAAATATTTGAATTTTTGAATTTTTATATATATAGAGCACATATTCAATATTTTGTTGGTGACAAAAAAGGAAATTAAAAGAGTTTTAGTAAGGGTGATTTAAATAGCTTTGCTGCCTTGCTATTGAATTTTAGCCTGGATATCGAAAACAAAATTTCTGTTAACCCATGAAATTTTGTATTGATCCTTCTGTAAGAGTAAGAAAAGGGTGGCATAAACGAACGAAAAAATAATGAAAATGTTATCAACATTTTTTGGTGCAAATAAGAAAACTAATATCTAAAAGAACGATTAATAAAAAAAAACTAAAGAAAGGAAGGAAAGTCTCTTTATAAAACCGAGGTTTTGAGTTGTCCGACGCTTCCCATAGATTTCATGGTCCCCTTCTTCCACTGCCACCACTCATTTCTCTCGCACCATCCTTTTTATTATAGACACTAATTATACATTTCTCATCATATCATTATATTTTATATAACCTAATTACTAAGCATGTTTTAATTTTAATGAGGATGGGCTCATCCGGTTTAGATTGTCTCGTTGAGGATTTTTTTCTTCTTCAAAATTTAGCAAACCGGTTTGTTAAACGCGAATCTTGAAGGCTTTGGTTCTCTCGCAACTGCTAGTAGGCATTACGTTTCCAAACAAGTTTGATTGCATGCATTTTATTTAGTATCAATTACATAAACTGTTTGCCATAATTTCACACCGCTTCACAAATTCAAATCGATGTAAAACAAGTGACTCCGAATATTTGCGGTGACAAAAGTCGAGAGTATCATATTTCGTATTTGTTATATGAATACAAAATTTTCAACAAAGAAACAAAAAAGTTTACTCGACGAAATCTCTTCATCTTTCATCCAATACTATCATATGAACCCCTTATATAGTAAATGGATATGCACACAATCTGTATACATATAGATAAAATTTTCAAACCTATTTAATTAAAAATATATTTGTATTAGGTTAAGCTATGGCTGTTTTAATCACCTATTTTTCCGTTGTTATATCAGTCATTTATGTGTACTACTGCTTATGTACATTCAGTATTGGTAACAGAAATAAAGCGAAGTATCCCCTTAGCTTACAAGATGTATTAAATTTATTTATTCTCCCTTTTGCATTTATTATATCTACAAATTGCATACTCATTTATTAGATAACATTCGATATCCGCCGTTAAATGGGTCCGAAATGCCACTTCGAAGTTTATGATTTATTTTAGATAAATTAATTACGATTTCATTAAAATAGTTCCCAACGAATCTATCGTCGTACTACATAATCAATCTCGATCAACTAAGTCACTAGTGCGGCATCTATATGTATTAATTTCTACAAAACAATCTAAGGTACTGACTATTTTAATATACCAAGTAAGGTTTGCTCAATTTATAAATCTAATTATTGTGCTGCTACAGCAGAGTTTTATGTTGAAGTAATTTTGTTAATGGAAAAATCAATAAATCGTTGAGATAAGTTTTCTAGACTGATGATGACTTGCAAACATCACAGAGACCTATGTCCTAAAAAGAATTTTGAGTATGTGCATGAAACTAAAAAGATACATACAAAGAATCTCATCATTCCTATTTATTCTTTTTTGGCAAATGTTGCAAATTGTAGAAAAGGGAGGCATAAACGAAAAAATAATGAATTGGGTGAATAAAAAATGATACTATTTAAGTATTAATCGTTTTTCTTATTTTATATTCTTGGAGAAAAACCCACAAAACCAGTAGCTCGAGGGAGGAAAAGAGGGAAGAAGCACCTACAAAAGTGAACACTAAAACCCAAAATATACAAATAAATATATAAAATTAATTAAAAACCCCACTCAAAATCCTAAACATTCAATGGCTCCTTACTTTTATTAATCTTTTAGCAAAGAAATGGACCAAAACGTGCGTTACTAAATTATTAGCATGGTTTATGTGGATCGTTGGAATCTCTGTATTTAATCTTCGCGATGAAATTTCAATGTCAATGTAAAATACCTTTTGAAAAGACTTCAAGAATTTTACCACCAGAAAGACAAAAAGAATCTTCCATTTGGCTCCCCTATGTTTCTTTTTTGAGTCATTTAGCTCAGTATATAATGCATGAACTTGACAAATGACAAGTAACCAAACTTGCAGTCTATGGCATTTTGTAATATGTTATGCCACAATAGTACTTAAAATCATCGAAGAGTTAATTAACCTATATCACAATCCGATATATAAATAAAAAACTTGAGATACAAAAAATGTCATACTTTTGAAGTTATCTAACATCGAGAGTTTTGTAATAACCTAAATACTAAATGGTGAAGGTAGTATTAGATACTAAAATTGAAAATTCTAAAGTTCTAAAATCATATACAATCAAATACTAAGCTATTGGGGATCATGATTATTAGTTTCTTTTTTTCTCTATTATTATTTTTCTTGTCAACCATTAGAAAATTATTCAGAGAAAGAATCAATTTCTCCAAAGACCCCAAAAAGAGAGGTGATGGGAGCAGCTTCCTACAAAGAGGAACAAACATATTAAAATTTTCAATTTATTTATCAAGTGTAAGAAACAATAGACCCACACACAATTAGATAGATCTCATGAAACAAATGTTGTCGAATATGGTCTTATTTTTCTTGTTTTCTTCAAAAACATTTCTTCTCCATACACTTTTTCCTTTCATTTTCAAATCTCAACTTTTTTTTCTTCTTCTTCTTGTATACTACCCATTTTTTTTGTTTTAAAAAAAATTCTGGCAGAGAGATAAAAAAATCAGACAAAATTACCAATCATCTTTCCTCCTCAGTAGGAAACATCCATCATTGTACCCAACAATCCCTTTCATCCATAGAATCAAAAACCTCAGCTTCCTCCTCTTCCTTCTCCTTCTTCTTCTTTTCACTCTTCTTTCATCTATACAATATACATTTACACTCATACATTACATACATACGACACGTATACATACATACATACATACATAACATACACCTTCCAATCTCTATATAACCTTTTTATTCTCCTCTTTCCCTTTTCCCTCTCCCCCAATTTCCTCACCTCTCTCTCTCTCTCTCTCTCTCTCTTAATATCTTTTCAATTTGATCATCGAAGAAGAAAAACAGATCTTTTACACACAAAAAATGGATCCGTCCTCTGCAAACTCAGTGAACGGATTCTACTCATTTCTAAACAGATCAATGGATGATCTCGAGAGAGTTTACCTCTCAAACAACTTCATGTCCGTACACTTCCTACAGAGAGCTCTCTGTCTACTCCGAACCTCACACTCACACCTAACTCTCCTCGTCCAGAAGCTTCAGCTCCCCGTCGGAGACAAATGGCTAGACGAGTATATGGACGAAAGCTCCAAGCTTTGGGAAGCTTGTCTCGTCATCAAATCCGCAGTTTCTTCCATTGAAAACTTCTCCTCCGCCGGAATTTCCATCGCCTCTACACTCGACGGTCACCATCACCACCGTCGTCTCTCCCCTCAGCTTTCTCGTCAGGTGGGTTATCGTAAAGATCGAATCTTTTTTCATGTTTTGTGATCAAAAGGTTGTGTGTAGAGGAAGAGAACAGAGTAAAGGTTGAGTTTTTACTCTGTTTTTGTGTGTGTGTTGGTTTTAGGTTATAAGAGCGATATCAGGGTGTAGGAGAGAAGCGATTGGTATAGAGGAAGAGAACAGAGCTTTGATGGAGAATAGAGTTCAAAGGTTTCCTTTTTGGTCGGAGCAAACGGCGGCGACGGTGATGGAGTCGTCGACGAAGTTACAGAACGGGTTCAGTGGTTTCCGCGGGGTACTGTACGCGACGAGGAACATGAGCTCGCTTCTACTCATGGTTTTGATGAACGGTCTCGTCTACTGTTTCCCCGGGGACGCGACGCTGTCGCAGACGCAGACGCAGACGCAGAATCAAGTGGCTGGTTTCGCTGGAGTGATGGGGAGGTTGCAGCAGAGAGTGGCGGCTGAGGTTGGGAGGATGGGAGTGAGGAAAGGGATATTGATGCATGAGTACAGGAGGAGTAAGGTGGCGTTGGAAGAGCTTAAGGCGGAGCTTGAGAGGAGATTCTGCGGCGGAGGAGGAGGAGGAGGAGGTGGAGGGGAAAGCGAGGAGGAGGGAGAGAGGGAGTTGAGAGAGAGAGTGGAGAATCTGAAAGGGTATTTTGGTAATTTGAGGAATGGGACAGAGAGTATAGTGGCGCAAATCGATGATTTCTTTGATGAAATTGTTGAAGGAAGAAAAAAGCTTTTGGATTTCTGCAGCCATAGATGAAATATCAAAAGCTGACATTTTTCAGTTTCATAAAGATGAAAAAAAAAGCAAAAAAAAAAAACAAAAAACAAAATTCGGGTAGACTCTAGGCATAGACGAATCAGTTGGTAGGGAGTTGTTGTAACTTTCCTTCTTTTTTTTTTGCTGTTATGAAAAGAAAATGTTAATTTTTTGTTGTTTATTCGTCAATCTGCTCTATTTTAGTATTTTGATGTTTATATTTATAATTCTAGAAATGGAGTTTATTCTCTGAATCATATCTAAAGTAAATGTCTGCTTTTCAGTTTTGGTTCCAGCCCGTTGAAGATGGTTCAGTTCAATAAAATTTCAATAATTTTTGTTTTAAACTAATGTCTGCTCTTTTTAGTCAAGAAAACAAAAATTCAGATATATGTGTTTTGAATGGATACCAAAAAATCAAAACATTACATTGTTTGTGGAACTTATTTAGAAAAGAGCAAGACATCATTTGGACACAACATACTTACACGGTTTAGATGGGTCGAGATGATAAAAAATGGGCAAGAAGATAATCTAACGGTGGTCTAATTTTTATCACACAACGTTTGGACAGTTTAATCTATAAATATAGTTTGATTTGTCGTGGATATATGGATATCATATGGTAATATAAATTAGCTATAGTCTACTTTAGATTTTTAGTATATTATTTTAACATGGTTTACAAATACGTACATATAAGAATTTACAATACCATATTTAAAATACAATTTAGAATCGTTAATTGAGTAATAATAGTATAATAATACCACAATGTAGTTTGATTTAATTCGTTGGCTGAATCACAACAGTCATGTCTCAAAGGTGAAAACTTAGTGAAATATTTTGATCATTCACTTCACTAACAGGACCATATATCATTGGACTATCACAACTTAATTAAAAATACGTTTGGTTAAAAAGAGGCAGTCAAAAGGGAGTGTTTGTTGTCTCTTTGAGATTGTTGGGGAAGAAAAGTAATGAACAAAGCCAATGATCAAAACTGGAAATTTGATTTGATTTGATTCACATAGGAGGAAGTAGAGAGAGATATTAATTTGAATCGTGATTTTGTGGTGTTAATCAATAATAATGATGAAAATGGATCCTTTCTAAAGCAGATTTGTCTTTTGATTCTTTGGCACTCTCATCTAAATTTATATGCTTTGGGCACACCATTTGGTGGCTTTTGTGTCAATAATTATGATTATTACCAATTTCACACCCTAAATCCTTCCCCACCCACTGTTTTAAAGCACTCCATCTTTACTTCTTTAAGTTTCTAATACTTATTTTAATATTTGCTTTACACACAATTCACTCATCTTTGCTTTCTCCTTTTTCTACCCAAAAAGAACATCTTTGACAAAATATTCAATATAATTTTTTTTTTGTATCTATGAGTAAATCTCAACCCTCGAGAATCACTTGGTATATGTGTATAAATCAAGTAGCAAAAGTGTCAATTCCCATTGCTGTTTAATCCTTGAGTTTCCAATAGAAAAAAGTTGAACCCCACTAGAAATGTTCTTGCAAACACCAATAATGTCTAAAACTTATTTTATTGAAATATATCAAAAACGAGTCCGAAACAATTCATTTAATACATGGCTACAAAATTGTCTAACTATCTACTCTATGCCATAACAATAATCATCCCAAAAATCTCACTTCACTAAGTGCATACAACAAAATAGAATTCACATGATGTTTAGAAATCTAAACGGATTTTAGTCAAGAAAGCTTTTTGTTATTTCAGTCTAGAAAGCTTATTTACTATATATGAAAAAACAACCTCTGCATATAAGCTTACCAGCTCTAAGAACATCATCAAGATTATTGGCAACAAATAAGAAAGAGATGCCTCTTTGGCCATCAATATTTTTTTTTCCAAAAAACTTTGTTGAAAATAAGAATCATTAATAATAATAAGTTAAAAATATGGACGACAAAAAAAATAATAATATAATATTATAGATGAGGAGATAAGTCACTATCAAAACCAAAAAAATGCAGAATCTAAATGCTTTTAGAGACTCTCACCAGAATTCCATGCTTTGCCTCCCAAGTAGGACACCAACTTTCTCAGCTGATTTACCAAATAAACATTACAATTTACCAAATGCACAATCACAATGATAATAACAAAACATATTCATAACAAAATAAACAAATTACTGTATTATTCCCTTTGTCATAGTTTTTTTTTTCTTTCTTATTCAGAATGTAATGATTTTTCCGAAGGAAAAAAAGCAATGATTGAGGTCAGAAGCAAGTTTTCCTCTGGTTACAGAAATTATTTGTGTTCCCCAACACATAAACATCCTGAAATTATATTATTCCCTTTTCTAAAATAATTTCAACTGCATTACAGCTAATTTTCCAGAACTTGTTTTTTTTTTCCTTTTTCTCTATTATTACCATTTGAAAAGAACATAAAGGGATACACTAATACCCAACACACCCCCAATGTCTATGTACACAAGCATTGAAGAATTACAACCATAGCAAGACNTTTTTTCCCCCCCCCCCCCCCACAAATGTTGATCTAGAGGTTTAACAAACTTACGGAATGTAAATGACATTGTAAAATAGAGAAATGGGTGCGTGGATTTAGATTACCATGGCAAAAAAATGAGGGAGATTGAGCTCTCACGTTCTTCAGGCTGGCTCAAATGTCAAACGCAGGCATTGCAAACTGAGCAGCAAAAGCCTCGACTTGGTTACGAAGATCTGCAATGTCTTTACAGTGATAGATGCTTTTGAGCGGGTCCTTCTGCAACTTCCCGTGCTCCCTTTGTGCAGCACTTGCTATCTGAGCAGCTCTATACAGAAACTCAGCCATTGTCTCAAAATCTGATTCTAGACAACCTCTCGAGGTCATAGCCGGACTACCTGAAACACATTTACATGAAACCCGTGTCAAGAATTTGACAGCAAGTTTAATCCTAATTTCAGAATCCATAGTGTTGCGGTTTCCCCGATCATTTGATTTGCTTTACCTATTCTCACTCCTCCAGGGGAAATAACACCATTTTCGCTGAAAATGGCGACTTTGTTGACTGTAATATGACACATCTCGCATACTTTCTCATACACCTTGCCTAAAAACACAAGCTTAAGGATTTGAGCTGCCGTTGGACACACAACTAAACATATGCATTGTACAGACGTCTAAGAAGTGAGACTTTGATTTGGGGAAATTAGACATAGAAGTTTTGTTAAATAATTATGAGAATGAGAACTAAGAGATAGACTAAGAAATTTCACCACTGTCTCGAATAGCTGCGTAACACCATGCAAAATGAGACACACTTACAATGACAGTAGCTTGTATACACTTAAGTCACATCGCGCAACTTATATCATCATTTGTTAATAATAAGAGGAACTTGCAACCACATACCTGTCAAGCCCAAAGGAGTCAGATCCCAGAGCATCAAATGATTATCGGTGCCATTTGTTACCAACTTGCATTTTCTGCTTATCAAAGCAGATGCTAAAGCCTTGGCATTTTTCTTAACCTGTCGCATGTAAAGCTTGTACTCTGGTGAAGCGGCCTGCTTGAGGGCAATGGCTAGAGCAGCTATATGGTTATTGTGGGGACCTCCTTGCAGCGATGGGAAGACAGAAAAGTTAATTTTCTCTTCGAAATCATATTGGACATTGCTCTCACAGTGATTAAGATTTATGCTGTGCTTCTTAGCCTTCAATCCTCTTCTGTAAAATATAATACCGCCCCTAGGTCCACGGAGAGACTTGTGTGTCGTCGAGGTAACTATATCGCAATAGTCGAATGGATTTGGACTTTCCTACAACATTTACAAAAACCAAAACATTCATGAGGATGAGTAAACACAAAGATAATGGTGCTTAAGCCTCAAGTTTCAATGACTGATGCCAACATACCTTGGCAGCCACAAGACCGCTAATTTGTGCCATGTCAAACATAAGAACAGCTCCACATTTGTCTGCAATATGCCTAAACCTAGGGAACTCCCAGTCTCTCGGATATGAACTCCCTCCACAAATAAGTATCTTTGGACGATAGTCAAGCGCCTTCTCCTCAAGCTTCTCGTAATCAATATACCCTGTACGAGGATCAACCTTATACGGAAAGCTCTCAAAGAAAACAGACGCACCAGAGACTTTCTTCCCACCTGGTGTATAATACCCATGACTCATATGACCACCTGAAGGAGAATCCAACCCCATAATCCGTTCACCTGGCAACAAAAGACCAGCGAAAACAGCGAAATTCGCTGAAGTACAAGAGTAAGGCTGCACGTTAACACCCCATTTCTCATGATGAAGTCCAAAAGCCGCAAGAGCACGTTCTTGACAAAGAATCTCAATCTGATCAATATACTGATTCCCTGTATAGTACCTTGCTCCAGGCATACCTTCAGAGTACTTATTAGTCAAATGACTTCCCAAAGCTTCCATGACAGCTCTACAGACGAAATTCTCAGAAGCTATAAGCTCAATTCCTCTAAACTGTCTCTGCTTCTCCTTCTCCATAAACTCATGAATCTCAGGATCAGCTTCTTCAAGCGACTGGTCACCCCAGGCTTTAACAGCAGCTCGTCTAGTTTCTATCCCTGAATCAACTGCAAATCTCTTACAAGGGCTTGGAGATGACATTGAGTTGCTACCTCTACAACGTTTCAGCTTCATCGGATGACCCAAGAGGATAAACTCTTCCCTTTGATCATCATCATCATCATCGTCTTCATCACCACCAACACCAACAACATGATCATCTTCAAAGTCTTCGTCTTTATCGACGAGGAGTCGTGTACGCGATCCGGAGTCATCGAATCTCTGCTCAAGAAGCTGAAGAGGAACAGGAGGGATTGGGTTGGATGAAGGACGGAAGCTGGAGTCGATTTGAAGCGTGATGGAGTCATCAGCAATTGGGATTCTCGGAGGAGGTAGTGGTAACGCGTGGGAGCTACCGAAACCTAACGAGAGATCTGATTGAGCTCGGTCCATTAGATGGACAAGGAATGAAGAAGAAAAGGTTCGTTCTTTGGAGGTTGCTGAAATCGGAGTCCTTTAACAGAAACAGAGGAGATAAAGGAAGCTTCTTTTAGGGTTGTTTACGGAAGAGGTTGAAGTTTCCATCCAAAATACGAGAAACCCTAAAAGATCAAAACCCAGAGAAATCGATTTTTTATGGACGGAAGCTCTAAGCTTATGGATGGGAGAGGAGGAAGAAGAAGAGAATTGGGGGAAATAAATTTAATGAAAAATAAAAATAAATGAATAGTGCAAAATGGTTAATTGGAAGGGTTACCGGCTGAATAGGTGGAGACGGCAACGTGACTGATTCTAGACGCCGCCTGCTGTTCGAACCGAGGGATTATGAGGAAAACCGGGAGTTGCCGGTGACTTTTTTCAGTTTGTTTCTGTGGCTAAGCCAATCAAATCCCTATAGGCTATAACAATAATCTTAATTTGTTTTAAGTTCTTATTAAATCAAAACTGTTAAGAACAATTTAATTATAAAATATCCCATTTATATATTTTGCCTTTTGTTGTTTATCAAATATTTATACATGTTTGTANGGGGGGGGGGGGGGAGTATTGATGATTTTGGTATTATTTTCTAAAGTTTCAAATGTTTCCACATTAGCTAGGTATCAATCAGTCGATGATTATTTTCACAGATGATCTGAAATATGTGATTCACAAACTAATTTTCTGTATCTTTCGCAAACTAGCAACAAATGACACAAACTAATTTTCTGTATCTTTAGTGTGAGTTACAAAAACAACAACAGGATGATCAATATCTGATATATATCTGCATTAATATTGGTGACGTGTGGACGAACAGTCTCCATGTTGCATGCTTTCATTAACGAAAAACTATAAGCGCTTTGTTATCCGACGTACTACAAAGACTATATGCATTTTTCCCGCATTTTCTCTTGGCGAGTGTGAAATACCATGATCATGATACGTTTAAACTCTAACTGACATTTAAAAGGATATACTACACTTAATGACTCAATTAGAGAGCTCATTCGTTTTGCAATCTAAATTACTTAAAGCCGTCGCAACATGTCTCAGAATGTGAGCTATATTAATTACGAAATTGCGACGACTATGTGAGACAGATTTGAAAAGCCATTTCCATCACACATTGACTATGAGTCTATGACTACCTTATGAATGTTTGTATGTGTATCTTCTTTCTTAAGTTTAACCAAAATATATTAATTAGTCAAAGCAAACTATTTCTACAAGGTATATATTAGTTGAATTGCCTCTCGTTTTCTAATGAATATATTTGCATGTAACTGCAACAAAAAAAACAAAATATACACTGAAATATGTAATTACTTCATAATTTATTTTAGAACAGGTTGATGCTTCATAATTTATTTCTAAGAGAATTTTGGAAAAAAAAAAGGAATTATTTGATTGGTCAATGACTTGTTGATATATTAAACACGAATTTATGTTATTATGTGAGAAATTTCCCAAAGTAGATGCTGTATCACAGTGAATTATTTTTACTGTTTACTGTTTTCAATCTAGGATCAATCTATAGTTAGAAAAGTATATCACTGAAAAAGGAAATATTTACTTTTATTTGTTCAGAATGAAATTCCTAAATTAGAATATCAAATGCTTTACTTCTGTATACAAACAAATTCTTAAAATCCCCCCCCTCAAAAAAAAGTCAAAAACTTGCGGTTTATAATACTTTACAAAGTTGAAGGAAACAAAAACTTAAAAATTTGTTATTTTCGGAATGCCCCAATTTGTGTTATGAACATGAGCTATATTACATAATTATATTTACATATTCAAGGAGGTTGGAAACAATATCTGATCGGTTATTACATATGAATGGGAATATATAAGTGTAATATTATTACTCAAAAAATCCTATTCTGCCGAGTGCTGTATTGACTTTCATTACACGCAAACGTACGTACTGAATCTGAATGTAACAACTTCAAAACCAGTCGTACCTGTTCTAACAAACAAAAAACAGTCGTAACTCTTATGGGATAATTCATTTTACTTTGAAACTTTAGATGAAATTTCGTGTTAATTAATACTAATATAATTTTATATTTTATATTTTATATAAACAAAAAGTATTTTTAATTTAAAATACACAATTCAACAAACCATTTAAGGTTATTGACTTAATTCACTTCGTTTGTTGGTGGTCAAAATTTCATTTCTTTGAACATCTTATTGATTTATAACTGTAAGTAAATTACCTGACATAATAGATTCTTTGAAATAAATAGTCAAACCTGCAATAAATGAGGATTGTTACTTAAATTTTACTGCCTGTATTAACTTGCTTTTCCGTTAAAATTATACGACTTGAAGTTTTATTCTGGTCTTCTCTCAAGTTTGTCTCATTCTCTTGTCTCTTCACACCAATGAAGCCCAAAGTCTCGAAGAGACTATCATTGACATGGGTTTCGCTTCTCTGCATTTCCTGTTTTTTACTCGGAGCAATTTTCACCACCAGGTTTCTTGATTTTTTTTATTTTATTTTGCTTGAGTTTTTGAGTTTTCTTCTCCTTACATTAATCTTTACCATTACAAAATCATGTCTTCTTGCTTTTAAATATTTGATTTTTTTTTTCATTACCAAAAACAAGAAAAAAATAAATTTTATTTTTTTAGTCAAATTTTTTTGCTGGCTGTATTTTCCAGATTTCGTGGGTCGGATTCGGGTAACCAGCTCATTTTACAGCACCGGCGTGATCAGGAAGTCAACGTAGTTACGGACGAATATGCTCGTGCGAAAGTATTCTTTTAAAACTTTTATTTCTTTGTCTAAATCTGAATCTCTTCAATGTAGGTATTGTTTCGAATGTTATTTTGGGGTTATAAAAACTAATATTGTTTTATCTTTGAATTTCGTCACATGCAGAAAAATTCACAAGAAAAAGATGTAATTGAAGAGGTTCTGAAAACCCATAAAGCAATAGAGTGAGTGTAATAATAAAAATAAAATGATTTTTTTTATTAAAAAAGTATACACTTGCATGTTAAAGAATAGTACTTTGATTATCGTATATCTTGTGACCACAGATCATTGGATAAGTCAGTGTCTATGCTTAAGAAGCAGCTCTCTGTTAGACAGAGCTATCAACAGATTGTAGATGTCTCAACAACAAATACTTCGACGGAAGAAAACCAAAGGAAGAAAGTTTTCATGGTGATTGGTATTAATACTGCATTTAGCAGTAGACAACGTCGTGATTCGCTTAGAGAGACTTGGATGCCTCAGGGTTATTTTTTTATGTCCCTCTTTCAAATCTCTTGTTTCTTTCATGCTTCATTGTCTCTAATCTTTACCTTTTTTTATGATCACAGGGGAAAAGCTTGAGAAGTTGGAAAAAGAGAAGGGAATTGTCGTCAAGTTCATGATCGGACACAGGTTAGTTCATGGAATAGTAATGGAATGCAATGTAGTCATGGTTTCTTTTTTTTTATATTAGAATGAGATTCTTACTTGAGTGTGTAATACAAAATTTGTTGGCAGTGCGACGCCACATGGTATATTGGATAAGGAAATTGATTCAGAAGATGCTCAATACAGAGATTTCTTTAGGCTGGTGAGATTCATTAGACAACTTGATTTTTTTCTAGGATTGCTTTACAGTTTTATTGATGTTTTTTTTTTTGTTTTCTTTCTTTCCGGGGACTCTCGATTTGTTGTAGGATCATGTCGAAGGATATTATAATCTGTCTGCGAAAACCAAAACCTTCTTTTCCAGTGCAGTTGCAACGTGGGATGCTGAGTTTTACGTTAAGATTGATGATGATGTTCATGTCAATCTTGGTACCAAACTCTGTTTTTACCATATTTTTTTCTCTCTCTTTTCCTTGAATTAAATTGTTGAATATCTTTCTTTGCCATTTTTAGGTATGCTTGCTTCCACATTAGCTCTTCACCGTCATAAGCCGAGGGTCTACATAGGATGTATGAAATCCGGACCTGTTCTAACTAAAAAGTAATAATAATCCCAATCTGTGTTGCTATCTCAATTTTCTTTTGAAATTTTCTATTCCATCTATTTGGACTTTAAAGCAGTTTTTTTTCTTTCCCAAAACGTGCAGGACGGCCAAGTATCGTGAACCTGAGTTTTGGAAATTTGGAGAGGAAGGTAACAAATATTTTCGACATGCTACAGGACAAATTTATGCCATCTCAAAAGATCTTGCCACATACATATCTAACAACCAGTAAGTAACTAACAGTTATGTGACAAAAAAAAAAGTAACTAACAATTATGTGTTCTTGAATTCTCAATAACAGAAATTATGTTTTGCTAAGGGAAATAATTATTATCCAAGCATATATAACATTTGATGTTTTACTTTGTAGGCCAATTTTGCACAAGTATGCAAATGAAGATGTGACACTCGGGTCATGGTTCATTGGGCTTGAGGTTGAGCAAATCGATGATCGTAATTTCTGTTGTGGTACTCCTCCAGGTAAAAGCTATATGTTTTAGTATGTTTCAGAAGTCAGTAAAGAAAGATTTGGGTTTTTTTTTCTCATGTTGTTGCTCTCTCTCACATTCTAATTCGTTCTTTCTCTCTTTCCCAAAGATTGTGAAATGAAGGCAGAGGCTGGAGAAGTGTGTGTGGCGTCATTTGACTGGAAGTGCAGTGGGATATGCAAGTCGGTCGATAGAATGTGGATGGTTCATGCGATGTGTGGCGAAGGCGATAAAGCTGTGTGGGATGCAAATTATAACTCTCTTAGATAAGAAAAAGTAACAAGAGGAGATGAACATTTTGTTTTGTAAAGAACCAAAAGGTATACAAATCCGCTTACTCGAGAATAAGTTGAAGAAGACCTTTAGTTCAATATTTTTCTTTTTATTTGTGGAAACAAAAAAAAAAGCAAAAGCAATAGTAATTTCTATAGATGCATGCCGTCAGAGGATTGCTTATCTAAGAGAAAAAGCAATTCATTTGGTTAAATATATATTTAAAATCAGTGAAAGCAAAGTAAAATTTAATCTACGGAAAAGTTGACAAGTGGTGTTACTATGGACAGAAAATCGTAGTTGAAAGAAAAAAAAAAATCTCTTGTAAATTCATTTCTGCTGTCACTGTATAAACTTTCTTATTTTTCAGTAACTTTTTTTTTTACAGTATAGTATTTATTTGATGGTTTAAGATTGAGAATTTGAGATGTTTACTTTACAGTACATAACTTTTGATGGTTTAGACTTTTCTGTATGATTATATAGAATACTCTGTTTTGATACTGTTCAAAGTTATTTGCTTTTTTTTTTGTTGTACAGTTTATATATAGTAAAAAAGCATATCAAACCGTATCTAAACCGATCGGTACGAAACTATTTAACGGAAAACCAAAATAAATTCTAATTATCTAAGCACGTGATGCTCACTCGCCGTAATATTTGCCGTTTTCTTTTCAGAGAAGAAACACTCTCGCCATAACTAACAAAATTTCCCGCCATCGACTCAAGAACTCATATCTCTCTCGCTCATTAGATCGGCGTTTGTTAACCTCAAGTTTCTGTATATGGAAACTTTGGAAGATTGTTGAATTGGCGATGTATGAGCAGAGTTTCTTTTTCTGGAATGTCTGTTTACTTTGAGTTGCTTGCAATCAATATCGGATCATATTTAGCTTTCGCATTTACTTTTACTGGATATTGATCAAAGTTTACACGGCAACTCGAGAACTTTCTTTTGCTCCTTCGAATCTTTTGTTCGGTTTCCTTTTGCTTTGAGTATAGGGAAAGCCAAAACTGTTGATTGGTCAATTCGTCAAATTGCTTTGAGTTTATTGGCCAATCCATACTTGAGTTTGATAGGTCGAGTCGTTTTCTTGAATATGTGGGGTTTGAAAGAATCGTTTGGCTTGATGGAATGTTTGATTCACACTCGGGAGAGTGACATCAAGAAAGCTACCCACGAGATGGCTTCCAAGGAATCCCTCGAGCAGGTAAAACTTCACCTTGCTAGGAGAGACATCCTTGAAATTATATATATAGGACTGATAGGAGGAGTAGGAAAACGCGTAATACCTGTTTTCTTAAGAACAAGTAGAAGACGTTCAGCTCTGACGCCATCGTGTGCAGTTGTGCACTATTTGTTTAGAGTTCGAAAACTGAGAGAGATCTATAGTCGTGTGCACAATTTGTTATTTGTTTTTTTTTCTTTTTGGATATATATGTTTATGTTTCTTTGTGTATGAGTTTACATAAGACAACACCCAAACCTATATAGCTTTGTCCACCTTTTCTTCAGTTGTAACAAACTAACAACAACTGAAAATAACAATTTCTTGAGATAACATCGCATTCAGTACCATAAATAACATCATATTCGCTTCAAAAGTTTAATGCATTCAGCAGCTATCTTATCCTCTAATGTGGAGACTGATCTAGCTAGATGGATCAACGATTGTTTGCCTAGCCAGTAAACAACTTGAGTACATGTTGAGCAAATACTTTGTTGGTAAAGGAATCCGCTAGATATTTAACTGAAATAACAATAGATATTGTCGTATGTGAATTTATACTCTAATAACCAAAACACTAACTTTTAAATAGCCAAAGATTCAAAAAAGGTTAAAAATTGGGGTTTCTTCCGCCTTTTTTCGTCTCTCGGGTACATAGGCCCAGTTGCAAGTAATTTGTTTTTACCTGGTTTGGGGTATTTGTGCAAACACAAAATCAAGTCTAGATATTCTCAAGGATGGCCCATGAAATCAAAATTTACATTAAGAGCGTTACGAAATTATAATTTGGGCCATCCCTTAATTGATGTTCTCCTTCATGATTTCATTATGTCAAATAACGATCACCCACAAAACACCAATATACATATTGCAATTTGCAAGAATTATATCAAAGAGCAATATTCCCATTTACATGAATATATAATTAATGTCATGAATCACGAAGTTTGCTTGAGGAAGTGAAAGACAACATCATTAGTATTAGCATGATGCGTCTACAATTCTTTGCTTATTTTGTGAATTTTTTTCTTATAATTTGTTTTTCCTACAAATTATACTTCTTTTTCAATTAGTTGTACCAAACAAAGAGTATAAAACTACAAGAATAATGAGAAAGGGAAAGCGAAGGGGAGATGTCCCCTTCATGGTGGAACATTATGTTGGAATGTTAAATAAAATAATGTATGCCCCATTTTTTAAAAATACACAAATGGGAACGTTTGGTGGTTTTTTTCAACTTCAGACAAGGATAGTCCCAAAGTTGAGACCAATCCCTAATTTCCCATTCTTCTTGTCTTCATTTGGGCCTTCAATGTCAAATTCTCCCGCCCCATGTGTCTGAATCCATGAAAACTACACCCTCTTATCTTTTTATTATTAACTAGATATTTCCTAATCAAAACCCACCGTATCGTATGTGTTTGCAGCACTCAGTTCTTATATTGCTATGTTAAGGAAATCCACATCTTCGAGTCCTGGACAGTGTTCTGAGCTATCACAAGTTCACAGCTAATTACATAACCAGTTTAATAGGTTATGACCATTTAAGTTATAATTGTCTAATTTACGATCAATTTTTTGAAGCTGAATATTTTATGCAAACAGAAAAAGAAAAAAACCATAACCTTAAATATACTGTTATTTTGTCAGTATTTAAACGACCGATATATATTTACATTACTATTACTAATTCAAATATATATTGTTTCTAAAAATTGAAAAGAAGAAATCCTTAGAGAGCAACGTAAGTAATCGAGAAAGGTGGATAATGTTATGCATCATGGCTAGTCCAAGTATTGGAGTAATTACCGTATCTCCATATTCTCATCAAATCGATTTTATTTATTGTTTTAATAAGAAGAGACATTTGTATTATAACAGATGTATTAGTATGTATTGATTCAAAGAGAACATAAATTATAAAAACATAAAAATGATCTGATCTTTTGTGTTCTTAATTATCACCAAGGATTGACTTTAAAGTTTTAACTAGTACATTTTCCAATGAAAAGTCCTCAAAAGGTTCCTCCTCAGTTCTTCGTTTCAACCTTCACGGTTCTAAATGTGATATTAATGCCATGTATACAGACGTATTACGCAAAATAAAAATAAAAATACTTATATATTGGTTGATGTTTATGAGTGTTTAATATATTCAAATTAGCGAATAAGGCTCGATGTCTACACGAGGATATGTGTCTTCGTTTTTGAGGTCTCTTTTTAATACTAAAGTAGCATAACTCGATATATACTAGGATTTCTTTTATTTAGTTACAAATTACAACGATACAAAAAGGATTTGACCCCCAAGAAAAAACGGTTCATAAAAGGAGAGCTCAGTTTTGTCTCAATCATCCACTAGATTGTTAATATGATATATACGTACGTCCACTAAATAATACCGTTGATATGTTATTAGTTTATTACTACTAGCTAGATTGTTAATTTTGATATATGTGTCCACCGATGGATTGTATAACTTAAGATTGTTGGGAAAAAACGATAAGTACGTGACCAATGACCATTGTGTTTTGTTTGCTTTTGTAAAAACATCTTAAGGTTTCACTCGGACGATATAATCCTTTGGTCAATTTTTTATACACCACGAGAATTCAACAGTAATTTTGAACTTTTGATCGATAAGAATGTAGCGAAAATCCAAAGTTGCGAAGGCGTGACGAGGAAAAAGAACCTTGGTTTTTTTTTTTTTTTTTTGTCACGCCTTAGGTTTTCTTATTTGCATTTAGTATACAGACGTAAATTAACAAAAATACTTATAATAACAATGATGATAATAAAGTCATCTTATTTGAATATGCTATCGAGTTCGGGCTTGAGCAAATGATTCGCGTGCATTAATAGAAGGCAAACCTAAGTGTCTATGCATATACGTATGTATGTAATGTATGTATATAATGTGCCTATATAAATGCATGTAGAGCTTCTTTTTCTTCTACTTTTTTTATCTTTTTGATAATTCAGAAGTAAATCACATGTCTATGCAAGACCCAGATTAATTTCTTAGGAAGAACAAAATTCACTAATAAATATTTCCTCAATTTTTTAAATGAGCCAAAAATAAAGATCCATATTCGCGTGTGGATATCGAAACAAATATAACTTAGTTTCGTATAGTAGTAAAATCGAATTCGAAAAGTGGTAGCATCTCGGACCCGTTCGCAACCACTTGACACAAGCGCTCAGAGTTCTTCTTCTTTTCGATAAATTTATGCATGCAGAGTTTTAACTCGCGATGCAATTTACTATCTTTTTGCCAATAGACAATGCAGTTACATATACAAAGTCGATTGACGATGGGTTGATTTTCTTTTTCCATAGTTATTGATAGTGACTGCCTGACTGGTTTACTACATGCATATACTTTAATTTCTGGACTGTAACATAACATTCCAAAAATTCATAAAATTTCACGTGACCTAAGAAAAAGAGAGTAATAGAATTCGAAAACTAATAATTGTTGGGGAGAAAACACTCATTTAAAGCAAACTCTACAAATCGACTACCAAAACTGTCTAATAAAATATTATAATTGGGGATTTACCACAAATGAGAGGTATATAAATATGTAAAAGTTATAAAACAACACAACATACACAAGCCAGAAAATATAAAAGCATATATTAAGAATTAAGAAGATAGACATGACTTAAACAAGACAGGGGAGATCGATGAGGCAAAAGATCTTACTGCATCCTTGGTAATGCTAATTGACCAAAGCAGTAAAGTGAAATAAATAAATATAACTTTTTAAAGAAATTTGATAATCTTTTTGATAATTAAATTTTTAAAAGAAGGGAATATTAGGCATGCAACGATTTGACAGACACCTAGCTGCTACTCAGCCTACTCTCAACCCTCTGTCCTCCTTTTCCTATTCTAAAATTTCAACAGAGGAAACTAGTGGAGAATAATATCAAACTTATTTAATTTCTCAATAATTAGAAGAAAAACAAAATGTGAATAAAGAAATCAAGCTCGTTTTCTTTTATTGCCTAAATAAATTTACGTATGAAATATGTTTATAATTCTTACGAATCCGTAAATTCATAACATCACGTAAGTTTCATCTGCTGGCCGCTTTTTCTCTCTCTTGATGAAATAGTGTCTCGCTAGTATACTCATTTCAAAAACTTATATTTGGAATCAAATCATTTACTAATGATATTTGCTAATGATTATGAGTTCTGCAAAACTTGAAAGTTTCTTAAGAACTTATCTCCATTTATCAACAACTTATTAATCTTTTAAAGAAGGAAAAATGAAAGTTGGTCCCAAAAATTATTTTTATTTTTCGTTAAGAACTAAACTTTGATCAAGATTACAATACATATGATATGTCAGTGCGTTCTTAAAGAACGACTGTTACTTTGGGATTTAGGACACTAGGATCTGAGACAATGGGAAGATGATGACATGTTAGTGTTAATTGGACTTAAACTAATTAGTTGAAACTTTTATTTATTTTATTACTAATTAATCTGTAATTTTGACATTTGTCTCTCTCTCTCAGCACACTATTGGTAGGATTCATCTGTTGTTTACTTATTTCAAAATTCCAAATTGGTGTAATCTAATAATATCTAGGCATTGTAGTTGTTAGATAGTATGTCAGCTTTTAACATCTAGTGGATCTGTGAATAGGAGGATATCATGCGGCTCATGCCTATAAGCTATATTAAACATTTCTTCATGTACATCAACATTTTCTTTGATTTGTAACAAAAGTTGTTTATTATTACCAATGAAAGCAATTATGTGGACTATGCAATGTATTAAACTAAAAGAGAAACAATAATTGTTTACTGTTTACTTTAGAAATAGTTATACGAAAACCTATACAATTTCTTTCAATGTTAAACATATTTTCCAAGATAACTAAAATACAATATTGTGTGTAGCCTTTTTATAAAAAGCAACTTCGAAAATTTAGATATTTGTTGACACCCTGCAATGTGGATTGTTGATTAGATTGGAAAATAAATCTATAAGAAACATACAATATCAGCTCTTCTCAGCCTTAATTTTTTGTCACATATCTCAGACTTTAATTTGAATAAGAGTATACTTTGTGAAGCTATAGTATATATTATCCACAACTGATCCGAAGCTTTGAAATTAGGGTTCAAAATTGTCGCTGCGAAAATGAGACTTGAAAGATTTAAGAGAACACACATTTTTAAAAAAGATTTCGTAAAGAAGAGAAAGAATGTAAGGAAAAGACATGTGGTGTGTTCTCGTTTAGCTTTCTCTACTTTTCATAAAACCAACCCCAATTCAACTCTTCCTTTCTTTGACCATATTATTCTCCTATTAAACTATTTAGTCACTGTGTTACACATAGGTCAATTGATTCTAAAATCAAAACAATGTTTCTACATAACATGTAAGTGGTAAAGTTAAATTAAAACAAAATTTAGTCACCAAAAAAATATGGACCCCATAACTTTAGATGGTTAAAGAGGGATCCCATGAGAATATGGAACTGTGATAATTAAGATAATGGGGTAAACTTTTTCTTTCTTTATCTTAAACATTCTTTTCTGTGACTTGGACACTTATATTATTCCACATTTTCCGAATTTACCAAAACCCAATTTCCTTTTCTTTTTCCATTGTAATTTCTTTTCTGCCTATTTACTAAACCTTCACAATCTATATTCACATATATAAATATATCGCTCACCACAAAAATAAATAAAGCTTCCCCCCCAACCCAAAACTTTTTGACTAATCATCTCAAAAAGATAATAAATAAAATTCGAAATCCCTTTCTTCTCTCTTTGAGATTACCTTTTTGCCCTTCTTGGCGAATCCCATATCAAAAAAGCCGAGAATGTTAGTTAAAATCCTTAGCCTTCTCATGTCATTCCCTCTAGCCGTCTTCAATGAAGATCCTACTGATGAAATCTCTGAACCTCTTGGCATAGAGTTTAGGATCAACGGCTGAGATTGAAGCAGGGTCGGCTTGTAATGACTTATAAGCATGCTCGATCTTTTTAGTTATGTCGTAGTCTTGCAAGATGTCAATGACTCCAAAGTAGAGAACCACTTCGTACATCTCACCGTGAGATGGATAACTGGCTCCTCCTCCTGATGTATACTGATCAAAGTCACTTCTTCTGGCCATTCGTTCCGCTCTTGCTGGCATGTTTGCACCTAATCTTATCGATGGTTTCCTGTTAAAAATAATAAACAGTGTGAATTGATATTGATTCTTTAGGAGCAAACAGGACCACATGATCTGTTTCACACCTCACTATATTGCCAACCAAACTATATATCATTCCTACATTCATTATTACACTAATCCCAAACTGAATCTCACAACCACTCTATGTCTCTGCAATAATCAAAAAGGCTATATAAATGCAAAACAAAAAAAGCTTCCTCTGTCTAGTCAACTTCTTCACATTAAACAATGAAGCCCGGATAAATGATTGTCAATAATATAAATGTTTATGTTACCTGCCAGCTAAAATCCGGTCCATGTCTTGAAGTTCAGCCTCTAGGAAGCGACAACCACGCATGAATTTTTCGTTCTGATATGAATTTATCCTACCTGCACAAGATATTGACATGAGTCTCACAGACAGGTCTACTTCAATGAGGGAGAGGGACACAGATAGAGAATGATGTCTCTAAGATTTTACCAGATCTCAAAACGAATGGAGAAAGCCCCATCTTCTCTCCTGTGTTGTCATCACGGAAGTGAACACCAACTAAAAGGCTATAGTCCATTATTCTCTCGGCTTCCAAGAACTCGCAGTCGCGTTTTATTTGCCTGATCACGAATATACCAATCAGCATTAGGCACATATTTACGTTGCTGAATACTTAGTGATAGCAGGAAAGAAAAGACACTGAGTAAGCATGGAGCTTACTTCATTAGCTCTTGATACCAGCTTCTCTGAAGACGGAAAGCAAAATTGAGATCAAGGTCCTTTAGAGTCGTCGTCTCATCAATCTCCGCTTCAGGCTTTGCAGTACTCCGTCCATGGGAAGACCCTTTGAGATCAAACCGTCTCTGGATTCTATACTCGGAGCAGAACAAGTTTCCCATGACGATAAACCGAATCTGATAAAATGATTTAACAGAATATGATAAATTATCTGAACACTCAAAAGACCCATTAAGCTTTAGATGAAACAACGCATTACCTTCTGGCCACCCACAGGCTTTACGCAATGAGCACCGTAGAATCTAGTCACGAGGGAGTTTTCGTATTGGCAGACATGTTTGTAGTAACTTGAAAGCATTCTCAGAAGAACCTAAACAAAAGAAGACAAAAAGCATCAGGTCAAATTTCATTTAGCTAATCACAGACTTAGTGGAGTTTATGATTAAGAAAGTAAATGTGAAAGCAAAGAAACAAACAAACAAAAAGGTGAGTTAACCGGAAATTAAGTAAATCAACTTAAGTATGAGAAGAGAAAAGTCAAAAAAAAACAAGACGGCAACAACTAAGTACTGACCTTGACTTCCGATTTCTTCACCGTCTTGATCATAAACCTATCATCTTGAGTTAGGTAAAAGAAGCTTCCACTCTTTCCAGGTGACGATAATTCCCTAAGAGCATCGTTTCCACATATAGCTAACATATACTCAGCTGGATCCACTTGGAAATGATCCCTGAGACGTCTACAAACAAAATTGCCACAAAAGGAAACACAATTCAACACACAACCTTTTCAACTAAACCCCATGATTCGGGTAATAGACACATCAGCAAACCTAAAAACACAACTCAGCAACGTGCTAAATTCAAACACTTTTTTTTGAGAAAGACAAAACATACCTGAACACCAAAGGGCAATAATCCTTCCACCGGAAATCAACTGACTGATGCGGCGGTGTCGTCTTAGTACCTTCCGGCGGAAACCTTGTCCAAAACTTCTCCTTCGGATCGAAATCAGACTGTTTAAGATCTCTTAAAATCGACGCATGTTTCCCAACAGAATACCTATTTTAAAAGTCACAACCTTTCATTAGAACACAACAGAGAAAAATCCCAATTCCATCGATAAATATGAGCAAATTCTTACCTGATTCCTAATTGCAAATTCAGCATCAAGTCATATTTCTTATGCCCTTTAGATATAGTCTCTCCAGGTTTCTTAACCTCGCCGTTAAACCAACAAGGGTTCTTCTTAAACTGACGAAACCCACCACGATCAACAGAGATCCTATCTCTGTAAATCATAGACGCTTCAACATTATCAATGATATCACAAGTGATGTCTCCAGCTTCTCCATCAGATTCCCAAATACAAATCCTGGGGAATATCTTCTCCCCACCCAAACTCCCAGCTCCACTATCAACAGAAGACCTCTTCCTAGTGGCCACAATCAAATCATTCTGCTCAATCCCATCAAAGAAACTCCTCATCACATTACTCTGATTCCAAGCTCCAACACAAGAACTCCCATCAGCACAAGTGAACACTCCACTTCCTTTAGGAATCCCGTTCTCCCACTGACCTTCGTAACGATTCCCATTAGGCCAAACAAGCAAGCCTTTCCCTGAGATCACCCCGCTACGCCACTCTCCGGTGTACTGGTTCCCGTTTCTCCACACGTACCGACCACGACCGTCTTGTAGGTTCCGTCTCCACGTGCCTTCATAGAAATCTCCGTTGGCGTAACGCTTTTGCCCGTGGCCGTGTTTGTGATCAGCCACCCAAGTTCCTCTATACGTATCTCCATCAGCGCCGGTGAAGGTACCGAAACCTTCCATTCTACCGGACTTGAACTCGCCTTCGTAAGTGGCCCCACTCGGCCATGAGAATTTGCCTTTCCCCGAGGCTTTCCCTCGTTTCCAATCCCCTTCGTACATGCACCCATCTTTCCAGAGGTACTTGCCGGATCCGTGAGGAAAGCCGCCGGAGAAGCTCCCTATGTAGAGATCCCCGTTAGGAAGAGGCTTCTCAACGTCAAGAAGAGGCGTGGGAGTCACGCGCCTCGTAGCTACTTGAGATCTCGATCTCACCATAGGAGATTTCGTCACCAACAACAACAATGAATCCTCTCGTCTCTCTTCTTCTTCTTCCTTCTCTTCCGTCTCTAAAGTATTCACCTTTATGTTCTTCTTATCAACAACGCTTCTCAATAACACTTCTTCTTCCTCTTCTTGTTCTTGTTCTTCGCACGGAAGCGACTCACGCATCATCTACTCATATCACTCCACCTCCTTCTCTCTCTCTCTTTGGCTCTCACTCTCACAAACTTCTCTGAGAATCCGAAAATGGCATTCCTTTTGAGTCTAGGGCTTTTACCTGTTTATCGGATTACGGTCAGATCCGCCGTCAGTAGAGTGGAGTGAGACACATTCTCCGGCGGAAGCAGAAATGAGAAAGAAAAGAGCTTTGGGTTTTTCGTTTAGGGATTGTTGATCAGATTCACAAGTTTCTAAATCTGAGAGGAAACCTTGAGAGAGATTCGTACAAAACCATACAAAGAACATAAAAAGGAGAGAACAAAAACATCAAAGACAGAACACAGAGACAAGAGAGAGAAAGAGAACACACAGAGATAAGAGAGAGAGAGAGAGAGAGAGAGAGAGAGAGAGCAAAATAAAACACTTCCAAGTTTTTAATTCATACTAATAAATAAAAAAGAAATAATAATAATAGGGTAAATTAGTAATTACAAAAACAAAAGGAGGTAGAGAGAGAAAACCATCGGGAAACGGACACAAAAAGCCCACCAGCCCGAAAAAGAAACCACAATATTATTAAATAATTACGACTTAAATGAAAATGATGTAAACAAAATACGACGACGTTGTGTTTTCATGTGTAAACATACCCACTCGAGATTGTTTCGAATTTGTCTTTGTATGATTTAAAGCGGGATGTGTGTCCCGCGTTGTATGGGGCTACGCATACGTAAAATATACAAAAACCACGTAAGAAGACCAAATGATTAGTTATGCTCTACCTCTGTTTATTTATTTTCTATTTTTATCATAAAGGAAAAAATAAAAATAAAATGATAATGATGAGGATTATCGAGAAATCTTGATTAGGAAGCGAATTTCCAGGTGATCGTGTTCGATGACTACTTAATTACTAGTAGTACTATTATTTTAAGATTTTTTTGTTCTCTACTGTGATTAGATGATCGCTAATGCTTTGTGGGTTTTCTTTTCGAGTTTTGATGCTCTTCCTTGTCTCTTCCTACTTCGGATATGATTAAATTAATTCAACTTACATGATTCGTCACGAATTTAAGTAGGTTTCATATTCCCATACGGATAGTGACAGATACAGAAGCTTATAGTTGATACATGTGTATTGGGAATTTTAAAGTTGCGTTTTTTGTCCGTCAAATTCTATATCATAATTTCTCACTTGGCTCATATAGGATTTATGTATACAGACACAATGATGACGAAAATAGACATTGTCACACTATTTTCAATTAAACTAGAGCCTTAGCAATTCCTTATTAAACACAAAGATGGACATTCTTATTATCATTTTTTTTAAGAATTATTTGAATTTTAAAAGTCGCATTTTCGCAATAACTTTTGAAAAAAGTGCTCACGGATTTTCTTTATTTTGTTTTTCCTGTTTTCGGGCTTTGTAAAAACTAAGTCAAATAGTAATCCCTACATTCGTGTACATAGTCTGTATGAATTTGTTAGGTTTTGCAGCTAATAAATAAAGATATTCAAAATTCTGGATCGAATACGTTGTTTAGATAATAACAGTCGAACACGGATCTATTACTATTATCTTGATTTTTCAAAGTATCGAACAAATCGTTAGCCTGTTTTTATCAACACCATAGATTGGTATGAAAAAAAAGATGGTATATTGCGATGTTACAACGAAATTTATATGAATTAATCAAACATCGGTAGAGTGTTTCACATAAATAGACATATCATCTTAGAGGTCCGAGTACTTTGATTTCAAGTGCTAATAGGACATGATTGTGATTCCATAAACCGCAACATCATAAAAACTAGGGTGCAACCGTGCAAGTAAACTTCATAATTCACACGTATCGAAATGTTACAAGCACACCTAATACACCGTTAATTAATATATACTTATAATATGGTAATATAGGGACGAGTAGTGACTATAGCTATAGTGGTTAGAGCATCAAACGCATTTAATCACCTTTTAAAAATCTTTCTAAGATACTATAATACAATCGCATCATCAAATATAAAGAATTTGCCAGGGGACGTATAGGCGTAATCTGAGGTTGGTTTTTCTTTGAAAGGACAAATTTATTTTGATGATCACTCAAATTGGACACTTACTTCAAATTTGATTCACTATATCAATTTCATATCACCTTTTAACATTTGTTTCGTTGCGTGTTGGGGCTCTATATATCAGTACTTATTATGTTCTTTTCGTCCTTGCTACATCGTTTAGTCTTCTTTCGGTACTTGAGCTTATAACTAAGTCGTTAAATGTCAGGTAAATCCCAGTTAAAAGAACTAGCTATAAACCTTTTGTCCACATCAACGAAAAATAGGTGGATACAGAAACAATAATTATAAAATATTGGGAAAGGGAGAGTGTATGGTTGAAGGTATTTTCCCATTCATACGCCATGATGAGTACACTACGCCATACTTTCCCATTCCTTATTTAAGGCAACTCGTAGCAAAATCATTACTCTTCGCTATAATTTTTTCTATTACATACTCAAAACCTCAAACTCTACTGTAAACCTTAAAAGCCCACGAACTTTTTGCGATTTCGCCATCATCTATTTAATAGATGAACACCTCGCTAAATCAACTAACCACTCACGAATTAGTTTGAACTTTTAATTATATTGCCGTTGTTGAGCTAACTAATTAATCACTCGTAATTTTATTTAACGTCACTCTACTGACAACTTGGTTTAATTAAAAGTCCCTAGAGGAAGATTGTCAATATATAAAACATTCAACTCTTTTCCCTTAAAAGATTCTAAACAATTTCTTTATCAACAATAACAAAAATAGAAAAATATCCATCCGTTTCACTATTAAATTTCGTTTTGGGATATAAAGAATTCGTAATTTTTCTCAATCAAAATTACTAAAAAGTAAAAATAAAATAAATACTGCTATATTTCAAAGAGTCAGCTTTTTAGAGGGTATAACGTCGTTTTATGTTTTTGGCCACATACATCAAGATAATTTCGAAATTAATTTTCCACAAACTTGGTAAAACTTTATTTTATTAATTTCTGAAATTAATGAAATCAGTCTTCTTCATCTAAAGTTGTCGTTGGTAGCTTGTTTCAGATGGTTAAAGAAAAATTTTCTAATGTCAAAATCATTGAAAATATATTGTTACGAAGAAATAGTTCAAAAGCATTAGAGATTGCCATATATTCAAAATATTTTGGCGTGGGAAGAAGCTTAGGACACTGAACTTTGGAATTTAAGTATGGAACAGTTTCTCCTCTTCCACTGATCAGTGATCACAGAGTTTGCAGGTTTCAAGTGTTACGGTTCTCGGAGAGACAATGATTCATTGTAAAAATTAGATCAATTTTGTTTCCAACGTTAATTTATGTATTCTTTTGATCTTTTCGACTTTCGTTCTGAGTTAAAAGCATTAATCTGGGGATATGACATGCTTGATAGAACTCTAAGAGATTCTGACGGTTTTTTCTAGGATTACTCTGAATTGATAAAAATGACATTATTTTCTTTGGAACAATATCAACATGTCTTCTCTATAATCTAGACGGAATTTAAGAAGTTTAAAATTTGTTTATTTAGTTTATTTTCTTCTCGTTATTCATTCTGTATTACACGAACTTTGAATTATAAACTCCGAATTGGTAAATTAAAGATGACTTGTTATTACTAATGATGTTATATATCCATGCATTGAACCTTCACATGGTTAATACCAATTAAAACCAAGGGCACCAATAAGAGCATGAAGTCACGCAGCAATACCTACATTATGAATTATTAATGCAGTTCTAAATTATATCGTTATAAACCCTAGCTAAGATGTCAAATTTGATGTCTGAAAGGCCGTTTATAACAAAAACATTGAATGACACACAACGTATGTTATGCATCGTCCTCCCGACCACAAATAATCAAACACGAATACATCTTGTCAGATGGGATATAACTTTCACTAGTAGCGTGTCAGCATGTGATTGATTATATACAAATTATATTACAGTATTACGTGTTTAATTGGCTGGGTAATAATGCAGGAAAAAATTTTATCAAAAGAAAAAAATAATGCAGGAAAAATACTGGTACAGATTCGATTTCTTATACATCATCTATATGTTTATTTAAAAAGATGTATGAACAGCATAATTTCTTCTTTTTTTTGAATAATGCATGGCTGTAACTTAGGCGACGTTGTAAAAAATTAGAAAATAAATAATTAAATGACGGTCCTTATCAATTAATTAATTCAACCTCGAAGAGTAGGGAACGGGGGAAGGTGAAGAAGACAAACAGCTCCTTTTACAGTTGGACCAATAGAGCTGAGCTGGCAAACAAAGTGGGACCCAAGTTTTTACTATTGGGCTGTCACGGCCCATCTTAAAATGTCGTCGGTTACGAAGCATCCACAACATAGACGGTGCCACATGGAGAAAAATGTTCGGCGGTCAAGATTGTATCCACGTCATAGAAATTTCTGACTTCTGAGCGTTCCACCTGTCACGGTACGTTTTTTATTTTCGCTGTTTGCGCGTAATTCTCACGTGCAACAAACTTTTGTACGCGTGCGACGGTAAACGTCGTATCACGGTGCAGCGCGTGACTCAAATCTCTTATTTCGATTTTAGCCGTATAAAGAATCTATCTACAAAATTAACCCGGGGGATTATTTTCTTATTCAAGTAATCCCATATAGATGAAGATATTTTTCATAAATACAATTTTATTAAATTATCCAATTATAAGAGAGAAGATGGTGCTATTATAACTAAAAAAATACCAAAAAGTTTTGTTTTTAAGAGATTGGTAGGAATTCAAATATAACAAAACTATTGGGGGGAAACTGAAAATAAAGAAAGAAAAGAGTGATGAGCGATGGCCGGTGATTTAGGTAGCCGTCCTACAACGCGGTGGTCGTAGCAAACTTCTATTGTATCTAGCTACTCTTCACCCTAATGAAATACTCTCAAATGCCACATTACTTCTTTCTTTTTATCCTTTAAGAAATGTTAATTTATGTACAGCCACGCAAGTAATGTGAATATTATCATGAATGTCAAGGGAAACATAAGTTATATGTTTAGATAGGTAAAAAGTACCACTTCCTGGATCTGTTTGTGTGAGAAGATGTATAAACAATTGTAGTAGTTTTGTAGATTATTATTGCAGTTGTAGTAATATCCAAATGCTATTTTTTACAAACTTATTAAAACAAGCGCATATTTGTGTTATGTGTTTTACAATAACAAAGAAATGTAATATTTTACAAAGATTATTTGATAAGTAATATATCTCAAGTATTATCTTTAACAAACAATTAAAAAAAAAATCTGAATCTACCTCGATAGCATTGTTTTGAATCGCAGTAAATTTTATCGCAAAATTAGTTTTCTAAAAAAATCACTAATTATTTACTAATTTTTTAAAATCCGGTCATCATTGTGAGGAGGGTCGTAGTTTGGAAGAAAACAAAGATTTATGCAAAAGGGTAATGATCATGTCTGCTGTTCTCGAAGTAAATTATGACGCATGTTGACGTACGTAAACATATGTATTTACAAATAAGCAAAACAAAGCATACAACAGCGAAGCTCAAATATTAACACAACGGTGTTTCCTTTGTTCTCATGGAGAAAACGAATGCCCATATAGCTATTAGCTACTAATTAAATAAGCCTACGAGGAACTTCATTTCAAAGCCGAATCTACCAAACTATTCCATCTCATTATACTTTTATTTTTTGGATAAATTGAGTACATTCGTCATAACTTTTATTTTCATTTTTTTTTAATTAATTGGATTCACCATAATCTTTCATTCTTTTCATGCCTGTTTTAATTCAGACACAGATATCTTCGTTTAGTTCTGTGGTTGGTTCGAACGTGCGGATGTTTGTATTAATTGTCAGAATCGTTTGCTATGCCTTTCAATTTATTTTATGTTATTTCCGAGGACTTTAATGCAGATCTCAAGTTTATAAATTATACACAAGTTGAAGAGATTGAGCCAAGTTCTTTGGTTAAGATGATTTGGTCGAGCTGTGTTCTTGATTTCACCAAAATATCCATGAAGTCACTGATTTAGATGTGGACGATGGCTTGGATATAGTTGTTTATATAATAATGATATACGTAAAGTATATTACATAATTTATACCCGTGGCCAAATATCATTAGGGAGATTATGTCGAAGCACCCATGCAACAGGCAGCAGCCCACGCCATGTCATATTTATTATAGAAGTTCCCATACATATCATCTATTTTTCTTATATAGCATGTTGTTGACTTCTCAAAACAGCAGAATCGGTTTGGGTACAGGTACGAGGCACATTTCAGATTTCAGATTTGCTTCCAACCCTGAAAGTCTTTAATTTAGCGAGAAAATTTGTGGAAACAAAACTCGTTTGGTTTAGTGGTAATAGTCTTCCATCACACTTACTAGAGATCACAATTTTTTCTTTTTCTTTTTCTAAATTAATATTTAATGGCCCAAACTTTTTTTGTTTGCTTGCAGTCTCATTTATATTAGGGTAGGCTCTGCAAACTAAGGGCAACCACCGATTATTTCCGGAGATGAACATGTCTTTTAGTAATTGTTTTCCGCAAGCCCACCACATATTAAACACCTGCACCGATATTCAAGTATTCAAGTGGGCCATCATCTCTAGTTTTTATTGGACTCATAATTCATATTCAATCTTGTTTGAAATTCAATTTAGAATAATGAGTTTAAACTTTCAAACAATTTGGAAAACGGAAATAACATTGTCCTTCATGCAACAAAGTACTCCAATAACACCTAAAATGACACTCAGCGCCAGCGGACTCTAAAACTACACAATAGAAGACATATAATAAAACGAAATATATAACGCCTTCAATTGATATTTCACTGCACAACTTTAGCTGGACTTGGTCACTAAGGATCGTATCCGTCACTACAGATGGAAACTGATCATTATCGTAATTGTCTAAGTGAGAGACTGTTGATTTTATGGAACTAACCTTTTAGATTCATTGTGTGACCTAACGAATTCTAGAAATCTACAAATGTTTAAATTTTATATAAGAAAAAAAATGGAAAACTTAAAATCTATAGCAGCGATAAAGTGATTTAGCCGTTTATGGCCAAATATAGATGACACGGTAAAATATCGGAAAAGATGTGAAGCGACTCAAGAATATGACGAGGCTAGGGAGGACGACTCAAGAATGTTGGAGGTATCGTACCAAAGCAAACAAACAAAAAAAGATGAAGATATTGAATATCTCATATAGACTTATAGAGGGTAATTAAAATACAAGGCTAGCAAAAAAAATACAAGGCTACCTTTTTGTTGTATATAACCGAGAATTTTCACGCCAAAATGTAACGTTATAGTATAGTTTAACATGATATAAATTTACCGGAAACTGAGGGTAATTACGCAATTAGCTAAAAGCTCAAAGAAAATCTATTGTAAAATCAAAGTATGGTTTGTCAAGTCTCACGTACTTTTTGGTCGTAGCTTATTACGAGCCAAAATCCACGTGTAAGGCCACCCCTGCTTCACAAGTGTTTTCAGCCCAGTCAACAGATAATCTAATTCCGGTTCAACATCGAACCGGTGACCAAGACTAGAGGTCTGTATGCTTGTCTTTCGTCCAGCCTGGTCATCACCACCTCTCTCGCCTCGAAACTTATCTAACGACTTACGGTTATTATAAACCATGGCGCACGGTCCAATTTAACCATGGTTAGGTTAGACAAACCCACGCTCATAAGTCATAACAAGTTAAAACCCTCACTCTTTATCGAACTACGAAAACCCCATTTTTCCCTCTCTTTGCGCGATTCTTGATTTCTAAGTTTTCTTCTTTTTTTTTGTTCTTTGAGTCGCAAATGGACGAACAACGTGAGATACAGCAAGAGGTTCGTCGACAAATCCCTCGTCTGCTCGTTGCAATCCTGCTCGACATTTTCACAATCTTTTACGGACGAAACTCTGGTTTTAACCCCTCGTTGAAGAAGTTCGTGACGGGACACGTGGCGTTCGTTTGTGCATCGGAGTTCAACAAGTTAGCTGATATGTGTTTTATGTTGGTGATGATCAGAATCACTATAACGCCGACGGTGGTGGCACGGATGAGAAGAACAAGAGAATCGTGCGATGCAAATCTGTTCGTCGGTTCTATCTGCCTCTTGATCTCGCTCTCTTTCTCGGCTTACCTTCGCTGGTTCGTCGTCGGATCATCAGTGTGAGAAGCTCCTTTCCACGTCATCATGGAACTTCGTCGTTTAATGCTGATTACACTCTCTCTTTGTGGTGTTTCTTGTTTACTTTTTCTTTGTTTTTTTTTTTTTTTTGGCGTTTTCTTGCTTTTCTTTTTGTTTCTTTTGGTTTGAACATGATTTGCTTAATAGCAAATTGATATCGGAGTACTAGTTACAAGGTTTATCCGTCGTTATTAATAACATAAAATGCTCGTTCCAGACGAAGATACCTTTTAGTAAACATCTTAACTATAAAGTTCATTAGTGTTAATTCCTATTTTCATTACTAGCATTTGAATTTGTCATGTCTCTCGTCTTTTTCATCAGTCATCTTTACCAATCGCTTTGAAACTTGCCGTTAGAAGAGTACGGTTATAACAGGCCATGGTTCATGGTTAAATTTAACCATGGTTAGGTTAGATAAACCCTTATGTTAACAAAAAGTTAAAACCCCTCACTCTTTGACGATTTACTTCTCCTTTTTTTCGGATTTTGATTTCTACTCTTTTGTCTTTTTCTCAATCTTCGTTTATAATCCAAGAGTACGTATATATAGGCTAAATCGTTATAATATAGCTGAGACTTGAGACGATTTCTCAATAACATTGTTACCGTAACATGTATATGACCACAAACTGACGCTAACAACTACAAAATAAACCAAGTAAAATAAAATTTGGAGGAACTGGTTTGACTGTCACAGACTCACACAAAGCCTCTCAATTTCCGGTTCAGCACCGAGCGAATTGTGTAACCGGTCTTTTCATAAAACCATTCACGGTCATCAAAACGTCTTTCATAGTCGTACAGCTCCATCACTCTCATCCCTCTTCACTGCCTTTGAAACTATTCTAACCTAGAGACTTGCGTTTGATTCCCACTGGGATTGAGAATACCCATGTACCTAGTGCACAACACCAAAAACAATAGATGAAAACCTTTTTAACACTTGTGAATGTTTAAACTTAAAAACAACAATCACACTGATATACAAGAAGATGCTCGATACACATACTCGATGTAGATGGTTAAAGCATGGTGGTATGAACAAATGAACTCGACTAGAGTGGCTAAATAACTAATGACTGAATGATAAAGCTATGATTATACATCACAAGACGCAAAGAATGAAACTGTGTCCCTGTCTCTTTCTAATGATATAGCAAATAATCAAATTTTTGTGGCTGTAAGCATATAAAGAAAGAAACTTACTTGTAAACGGTGCACTCCTCGAGGTGTTTCTCATCTTATAAAGAGATGTTAGTGTTTTTCACCTGACATATTAAATCAGTTAGACACTCAAAACGGACTCTTCACAAATGAATAATAAAAATGCTGCATTTTTTTATGTAAAGTAAGAAAAGCCTTAATCTTTGGCACAATCAGGAAACAACAAACACAATTTACCGAAGAGCGTAAACGGAACAACAATTAACAAAATCAAATACATTCCAAAGACAAATATTATCATGAATCCAGTTATAATAGACCATTTCAAATGAAGATTACCCAGACGAGAAATAGCTGTGCTGATTGAGCAAAGTCGAAAGTCAAGCTTCGTCTGACTAAATCGACGAGTCGGGTCGGGTATGACCTGTGGAGTTACTTTAATCGGATTGGCCGGATTAGTTTTCTTAACCAGGAAACTAATCGAACCGGAATCGTATAGCTTGTTATAGTTACTTTTGTAACATTGAGAATTCCAGCACGGTTAATTTGACAGATTTCATCCTAAGTTTAAAAAAGGTTCACTATTATCAACTCAACCATATTTTGTTACATCTTACACAGGAGAAAAACAAAAAATTTGAAATTTATATATATGTAAAGTGGGATTACCAACATAATTATTGTTTCTTCATAACAATAAAGTTGTTTTGATGATAAAAATAGTTAATTCACAAGGATGAACTTACTATAAAAAGAAACAAACACCTACAAATTAATTAAACCTTCAAACTAAAAACAATTTCTAAAAATAAAAATAAATGACTATTAGTTTCACTATTTAAACCATCTAGAGTAACCTAATTTTTTCACCAAATCATCTTATTCGTAATAAAAAAAATATTTTTAATTTTCATAATTTATTTATATATACACTATGGCATCTCAAATTTTTTTTAAAATATGCATATTTTTTATGATTACAGTTATGTTTACTATCATGTTTTCAGCACAAATTTCACATTCGAATAATATAGAAATGTGTGTTAAACATTGTGTTCCAAACCAGTGCTTAAAAAAGGTACAAAAGGCAACTCCTGCAATGTGTGAGGAGGCTTGCAAAAAAATTTGCCAGGAAGGCCAAGTAGGTCAAGAAAAATGGAGTAATCCTAAGGGTACAAGTTTCATGTGTCAATATTTTAATTGCTAATATATTCAGGGAAGCTTGCAATGTTCGTTTCTCTATATATATGTAATGGTGAAAGTATATGTTGTTCTCATATGATAAATCATTTTCATTGTAATATGTATGTCATCACTTATTGTCTATCTTATTTTCCAGATAAAGAAATTCAAATGAATTAACAACGTTTATATTATAAAAGTATTGAAAGTATCATTCGGGAATAATAAACCCAGTATACTAACAACTTCTCAATTTGTAGATTATAATTAATAACAACTTAATCTTACTTCATATGATACATTAAACAATAAATACTAATATGCTATCACTAACCAGTTTTAATGATTTAGTTATTTGAAATAAACAAAAAAAATCATTTTTAATAGAAAATAATAAATAATAAAAATTACAAACAAAGACGAGTATTGATTTAATAATATATTGTTAGTTACATTTACTTGTTAGAACTTTTGTCAAATCAATATAATTCTTGATTTTGAAGTGGATTTTTTTTTTTTGAGGTTAAAGTGAGTTTGTTTTGGTTGTATCTTTTTTTTTGTAAATTAATTGTGATAATTTTCCAAGGTAAATTAATTTGTCTTTTTTTCTTTCTAAATTGTTAAAACAAATGTCAAATGTGCTAAAAGTTTTGTTTTTTGTTTAAACTTAAAATTTTATGGTAAAATTAGAACAGATCCTTCAAAATTTTAAATGTATTAAAATATTTAAATTAAAAATAGAAGAATCACATGTAAAATAATGCTAGAAAGAAGAGTGTATATACGGATACTGTATTTCTTTTGTTATTAACACATATCTCATTGTTAATAAAGGAAATAATTTATTTATATATAATAAGAGAAAGACACAGAAATAAGATCTTCGTCCAGAGCTATTCAGAGATCATATGTAGACACATATCAAATTATAAATGGTTTTGGTTTTTCAAAAATAATAAAATTTTAATTAATTTATAAAATATGTCAAATTAAAATTTTTTATATTATAGATATTGACATTGGAGTTCTGACCGATAAAAGTGTTTTTAAGGGGAGCTTCTCGCTTGGGAGTATCGGATCGAGTTTGAAGAAAGCTGTTAGAGTTTTCTTTTTAGGCGAGTGCTATGAAGATCAGCTGATTATCACTGGAGAAGACTGTGGAAGGAGCGCAAGATGGTGGCTTGATAAGCTCGACGATGGAGCTTAGTGAACCAAGATTTTCCGCTGGCGCAGCTCTACTCATATCAACCTATTTCTCTCTCACGCGTCTAACATGTGTCTGAGAGATGCATGGCTCTTTCTTTTCTTCCTTAATAATGGATATGGCCTAAGCTGTAAAGGATAGAGATTGGTTTGATCATCAGTATTTGTCACCTTTTTCATGCTAATGAAAGTTGATGGAAGCAAAAAAAATCAGAAAACAGTCAATTTTTTTGAATTTTTTTTTGCTGTCAGTGTTATAATTAAACTATAAAAGTTTTAAAAATTAAAAAGAGAAATTAAGATAAGTGTAACTCACAATTTTCAATACCAATGAACAATAGTTATTAATTCAAAACAAAAAATTGTTTAAATCGTTCAACAATAAGATGAGAAACAAATCAACGTGAAACAAATAAAACAACTTCTAAAAATATATATAACTATTTTTATTATATAAATCATCTCGATTAACCTAAACATCTTCACAAAATCATCTCTGATAAAAAAAAAACATAATAAACAAAATACATTATGACAGTTGGAGTGATGAAAAATACAACCAATTGTGTCATGATTGTATCTTTATTCATAATAATGTTCTCAACACAATTCTCTTATTCGTCAATGTTAGACGCTTGCATCGAACATTGTATGGTGAACCAGTGTTTGAATGTGATCAACCATGCGACTCCATACATATGTAAATATGCTTGCACAAGAAGGTGCATTCAAAGTGAACAGTATTATCATAATGTTTAATTATTTCCTTCGAAAGGTTATAGGATTAGGGGATTCTATTTGGCAATGAAGTCTGTCTATATATATATAATGGATAAAACCAAAAAAAAACTTCATATACGACCATGTAAACTATATATGTAAAATGAGTTATGATCTTTTTTTGTTTAAGGTATAAGATGCAATTGTCCATCTTAAAACATCCTTGTATTTGAATACAATACATATCATGTATTGGTTCTGCGCGTGTATATACATACGATGACATTATAAATATTTTATAAACTGTTCTTAAAGAAAAAACAAAACAAATCATTTTTTTATAAAAAATAATATTGAAAAAGATTAAATTTAAAATTTTTATTTAAATCTCCTTCTTTATAATTAAAATTACGTAGTTCATAAAATTTTATTTTATATTTTATATTTCATGCGTGTTTTACATATACAAATTTTATATTTATATATTACTTTAAATAAAAACTTTAAATTAAAACTAAACTATTAATAAAGAAAGAAATATCATAGAAAATTTTAAAAATTTACACAGATAAATGCATGATTTCAATAATTTTATACTGTAATTTATGACAAAAAAAATAAAGAGAGTCATTTATCACATTGAAATATATCTTGTTGATTAATTTTAGTATTATTTTTTATAATATTTGATGTTTGTTTTATAGTTTTTTTTATAACTTTTGTGATTTTAATTAATATGATCAACTTGTAGAGGTTTTAATATATAAAAAAGTACATAAAGTTTTGAGGTAATTATATTTGTATTTGAATTTATAAAGAGAGGCACCATTAAACTTTAATTACTAAAAAACCTAAAAATGAGTTTTTTGTTGTTGTTGTTGTTGAGATGTTAGATATAGTGCTAAAATTTGATTGGAGAAAATTAGACTATAAAAAAGTAAAATCCTTCCATCATTCAAATGTCTGCATTCAATCTTTTCTTAATCTGATCACTTCTTCTACGTATGCATATGTAATCATTTTTTTGGATTTTCTTTCTTATGGGGGAAAGTGGATGGATTAGCTGTTTAGAGTTTTTCTCGACCGTACAATTACGCTAATATCTTTCTTGATTATGCATGTATTAGAACTTTTTTTTTTTTACTAAAAAATAAATTTGGGTTAGATTCATCCACCCGTAGGTGATGTATTAAAAATTGTTAAAACAACTTTAAAACAAGATGACGAAGAACGATAAACCACCGGAAAATTAATCTCCGGTGAAGAAGCAGCTGATAAAGCATATGGCGGGGAAGCCTGGGCGGTGGGAAGAGGTGGCTGCGGCGTTCGGAGTAAGATACAAGATTGAGAAAAGAGAATCTACGAGAGTGACGATTACGCTCAGTTTCTGATAAATAGGAGGAGATGAGGACGGTGGTAATATTAAGACATTGCTGCTTAATGCTCTTAAAGCTTTTCCGAAAGAAGTAGCTATGAGATGGGACAAGATTGCAGCTGGAGTACTACCTTTTTATTATCTTCTTCTATAAATTTTTCTTTCTCAACAAAGTGTTTTTTCCTAAATCTTCTTTTTTTTTCTTTCCTTCTAATCACTCTTTTATTTTATTTCTTAAAAAACTTTTGTGATAAGTTAAATAAAGGACCAATGAGAGAAGAGCAGTGGGGTTAGTTTGACTGGCCCCTAGCCAATGAAATCAGCCAATGGGACATAGAGAGATATTTATATGGGCCTCGTAAGAACCGCCTCCTTTGCCATTTGTATAATTTCTCTATAAAACCACTTAGCCATCAACCTCTCTTTGCATGCAACAAAATCATTCCAATATTTATTTTATAAAGAACCCAAAGAAAAAAAGACGGCAGAGAAACAATGGAACGTGGAGCTCCTCTCTCTCACTATCAGCTACCCAAATCCAACTCTGGTAATCAAATTATAAGTGCCTATTTATATATGTACGTGCCTGCATATATGCTCATGAAAAGTAATCGTAAACTTCTTTTTGAGAGTTTTGTGTCTTTCTTTTTTGAACTTAAGATCTTTGTGTCTTTCCAACAAAGAAGTACAGAATTTTTGTCTTGGGGAAGATGCTTATATATGTGCATGCATGAGTGAATCTGATATATGTATATGTCTATTTGCATATTTGTGTACAAACCCGGGCATGAACCACTGCTTGATTCAAATATTTGCATGCTATGGTATTTTTTAACACCTTCTGATGGCGGATCATATATGTGTCCATGGAATATACCGGTGCATGCACAAGGAATGTTTTGAGTTTCACTTTTTTCCTATTTATCAGATTTGTATTTCGACTTTTTAAAAGTAAAGAGGTGGTTTTGTATGTTTTGGTTTAGTTAAAAGGCCGACTCATAATATTAAAAGTAATCTTATGATATTTTTCTTTATTAGTTTGTTCGCTATGTAACGGCTGAGTTTTTTTGTTTTTTTTGGTTTCGAAACGAAATTCTCGTTTGTTCACCTTTATTTGGAAATATCCTATGTAAATCTAAATACTATTTTTAGCTAAAATGAAAACAAAATCTAAATACACTTGCAAACTTCCTATTTAAATTAAGACATTCAATTATATGTCAATTCATTCTACAAGCTCATTGCTATTAGCATGTTACCACCGGCATTAACTTTTTTTTTTGGGGTCAAACCACCGTCATTAACTATATTCTTGTGATTGTTTTTAAAATTAACCATTGGGAACCTTTATACTCCTTTATTATGACTTTATTCTATCTATATTTTTGGGTCATGATTTTTTTGCCTCTATATACTTGTTGTTCTTCTATTATCACAAGTAGTTACGACTTACAACCTATTTATCCCAATATCGAGTTTTTGGATTTAATCCAAAGTTAATTTCGAAACAAAATTATTGCAGATCTAAAAACATATATTTCTTCTCAAATTGAATTATTTTAGTTTACCCGTGGTGTAACAAATCACCATATTTATCCTCGTTGTAAAAAACCATCCTGTTAATTAGCAAAAGATGGGATTTTTGGTTAAGTAGTAAAAAAAAAATTGGAACTAAGCAAGCTACAGATTTGACAAACAAAATTGGGAATACGCGACTATATTTACATAAACATCAAATTTCAAGTATTTCGAGAAGAGGAAAAATCCTTTTGACTTTTTTCGTTCTATATATATAAACGTAACGGCAAGAATCTGAACAGTTTACTTAACGGGGTCCATAGGTCCAGTCAACAAAAAGTAGACCCCACAAACCTATCTCATTCTAACTAGGCACGTGTCTTCACTTAATAGTCCTCGTTTTTTACTATTTGCAAAGAACTTCGCTTTTCTCGATTTGCTTCTTAATTTTGTTTTAACTTTAAAATTATTTATGAAACAGGATTGAATTTGGACCAGCATAGTAACTCAATCCCGACAGTCTCCGGCTCCATCATTGCCTGCGACGACAAGAACAAGAATATCGTGATGCAGCAACAACCGTGTATGGCTCGTGAACAAGACCAATACATGCCAATCGCAAACGTCATTAGGATCATGCGAAAGACCTTACCGCCGCACGCGAAAATCTCTGACGACGCCAAAGAAACGATTCAAGAATGCGTCTCCGAGTACATCAGCTTCGTGACCGGTGAAGCTAATGAGCGTTGCCAACGTGAGCAACGTAAGACCATAACTGCTGAAGATATCCTTTGGGCCATGAGCAAGCTTGGGTTTGATGATTACGTTGGACCGCTGAACGTGTTCATTAACCGTTACCGTGAGTTCGAGACCGATCGTGGGTGTTCGCTTAGAGGTGAGTCATCGTCATTTAAACCGGCCTTTGGAGGAAGTGGTATTGGGTTTCACGGCCCACCTCCTCCTGGTCCTTATGGTTACGGTATGTTGGATCAGTCTATGGTTATGGGTGGTGGTCGGTACTACCAAAACGGATCGGGTCAGGATGGATCCGGTGGTGGTGGTGGATCTTCGTCTTCTATGAATGGAATGCCGGTGTTTGACCAGTATGGTCAGTATAAGTGAAGATGAAAATTTCTTGATTTTCTGCATGCATGTCTTTTCAAAACATGTTTTGAAAAGATATCTCTATTTCTTATCAAATATATATATTTGTTGCGTCTTTAAAGAAAAATGTTGTTTTGCAAACTTCAGTTTCAGTATTTTTGAGAATTAATTTATATATATGCAAATGAAAAGTTCAATTTGGTTAAATCTGTAGGAATATAGGAATATAGATTAATATGAAGATATATCCGGGAGAAAACTTGACTTGTATGATGTTGTGATTTATGGAGATTCTTACATTTTCGAATGGCTATCCATTAAGGTTTGATGGTATGTGGTTTTATAGCTATTTTTAGGTATATTTAGATTTTGAATAGGATGTCACATAGATAATATCATGTGGTTTTAATTTTTTTTTATCTTATTTTAATATATATACATTTTTATTCATATTATTAAGAAGACATTCTTTCTGTTTTGAGGATGAATTAGTAACTACATAAACCGGTCTGTATGTTCCGTCTTTCGTCCAGCCTAATCATCATCACCTCTCACCTTGAAACTTATCTAACTTACGATTATTATAAACCATGGCGCACGGTCAAATTTTAACCATGGTTAAGTTAGACAAACCCGCGCTCATAAGAAGTTAAAACCTCACTCTTTAACGAACTACGAAAACCTATTTTTCTCTCTCTCTTTCCGTGATTCTTGATTTCTAAGTTTTCTTTTCTTTTTTGTTCTTTCAATCCCAATGGACGAAGATCGTGAGGAACAGCAAGAGATTCGTCGACTAGTCGCTAGTCATCTCGTTGCAGCCCTGCTCATCAATTTCACAACCGAACGAAAGTCTGGTTTTAACTTCTCATTAGATGGAACGAAGACGGGACACGTTGCATTCGCTTGTGCATCGGAGTTCAACAAGTTAGCTAGTTTCTGTTTTCTGGTGGTGATGATCAGAGTCACTATAACGCCGTTTGTAGTTGAACGGTTGCGAAGAGCAAGACGATCGTGCAATGTTACGCTGTTCATCGGTTCTATCTGCCTCATGATCTCGCTCTTTTTCTCCGCTTATCTTCGCTGGTTCGTTGTCCTTTCCACGTCATCCTGAGAAGAATCTTTTCTCTGCCCTTTCTCTATGGAACTACTTCTTTAATGTATCCCCGCTGATGATTACAGACTACAAAACTCTCTCTTTGTGGCGTTTCTTTTTTCACTTTTTCTTTGTTTGTTTTTTTTTGGCGTTTTCTGGTTTTTCTTTTTGTTTCGTTTGGTTTGAACATGACTTTGCATAATAGCAAATTGATATGGAAGTACTAGTTACAAGGTTTATCCCTCGTTAATAAAATAAAATGTTCGTTCAAGTTTCAGATCGTACATTTTTGCTTTCACATCTTAATGCAGTGAACCCTTTGTTTTGACGTGTGTGTTGCAATTTCCGTAAGGCTGTATCAGCCGGACGCTAAGTGTAAAGACGAATATACCCTTTAAATAGTACTTATCCTATAAAGTTCATTCAGTGTATATTTCTATTTTCATTACGAGCATTTGAATTTGTGATATTTAGCGTTTGCTTGATGTACCGTTAGTTTAAACTATGCGCTCAGTTGATAATACAATTTATGCAACCAGTATTTCATAAAACCAATCTTTACCGTAACCAATCGGTCCTTTTCACCAGTTATCCTACCACTCGCTTTGAAACTTGCCCAACTTATGCCGTTAGTGTACGTTTCTAACAGGCCATGGTTCATGGTTAGGATAGATAAACCCTTATGTTAACAAAAAGTAAAAAAACCCTCACTCTTTGACGATTTACTTCTCCTTTTTGTCTTTTCCTCAATCGTCGTTTATAATCCAAGAAACCAAGAGTACGTACGTATATAGGCTAAATCTTTATAATATAGTTGAGACGATTACGTAGCTATTCTAACTTACGCCGTTAGGAAAATGCCAAAATGGTTACTATAAACCACTGTAGTGTACTAGATGGTTAAAAAATGTAACCATGGTCAGGTTAGATAAACCCTTCATGCGATGCTGATAAAACCCCCTTCGTTCCTCTTTAACGGATTTATCTCCCTTTCCCTTGTCTTTTCTCAAAGATTCGCTTAGCAATGGATGACGTTCTTGAGGTACATGACGAGATTCGCCGACTAACCGATCGTTTTTACGTAGCAGTGTTGCTCGACATTTTCACGAGACACTGGAGAAGACACTTTGGTTTGGAAACGAAGGAGGCCGGACACGTGGCAGGCTACTGGGCACTGGAGTTCAACACGTTAGCTCATCTATGTTTTCTGTCCGTGATTATCGGAATCGTTCGTGCGCCGGTGGTGGTGGAACGGATGCGAAGAATGCAACCAGACGTCGACACAAGACTGGTGCTCGGTGTAATATGCTTATCCATCTCCTTGTCTTTCTTTGCTTATCTTCGCTGGTTCGTCGTCGTCGGATGATATGAGTGTGAGTCCTTTCCACGTCATCAGGAATCTTCCTCTTCTTGCCTTCCTTTACTGAGACATCATCGATGATTACAGTCTCTCTTTCTTTTTTGTTGTTCCTTTTGGTTCGAACATGTTCGTTACAATTTTACATATATCTGTCGAGTTCTTGAACAAAACTAAAAAAAAGATATATCTGTCGAGTTTTATCGTAACTCAACCGCATTAAATAAAATTATACTAAGTTTTAGAGGTTATCGAAAAACTTTATGAACATGAATCAACCAGAGAATGTGTCAAACAAACAAAATTGACCTTGCCACTGTTGGTTGAAATGAGACGAATCTATAAGACTCGAAATCCACTGAAGATGACAATCTTTTTTGGCAAAGATATATGAAACCGGCTTTGTAAGTTGTTATTTATTTTGCCGAATCATCAAAAGCTTTCTTCTTTGTTCACTCAACAGACATGGACTAATCACGTCCTGAAACAAGTTTTTGACTTGCAGATGGCAGCAAATGTAACAAAGTCTTATGAGCAAAAAAAAAAACTGAGAGAAAGATTTAGGAAATGGAATCTGTCTCTGCGTTGTTAGTTGCGGCAATAAGTTGGGATGCATCTTGAGAGTCTTGGAGTAACTTCTTCTGGTGTTCTGCGTGTTCTCTCTCGCACTGACTCACGCCAATGATGATGTCGAGCATCGTTCCGGTTGTGCCGAAGAACACGAGTGGCCCTAGAGACTTGCGTTTGATTCCCACTGGGATTGCAACCAATGCGCCTAGTACTGAGAATACCCATGTCCCTAGTGCACTGCACCCCAAAAACAATAATTGAAACTTTTTCACACTTGTGAACATTTTCAACTTCAAGAACAAGAATCAGACTGATTATACAAGAAGATGCTCGATGCAGATACAAAATGTCGTGGTTTAAAGCATGGTGTGACATGATGAACAAGTGAAAAATGACTAAAGTGGCTACATAGCTAATGCCTCAAATGATAAAGCTATGATTCAGAAAATCACAAGAAACGATATCAAAATCAAGAAACCAAAACAGTGAAACAGTGTTCCTTTCTCTTTGACTAATGATTAGCAAACAATCTCTGTAAGCATAAAAGTGAAGAAACTCACTTGGAAACGGTGCACTCCTCGAGGTGTTTCTCAGTCGGTCGAGTTCCCATCAGATGGTTACTGCTTTTCACCTGACACATCTTATATAAGTCAGAGCTAACACACTCAAAATGGACCCAAATGTGGAGGAGCAAGAAAGCCTCAATCTTTGGCACAATCAGGAAAAAAAAACAGTGAAAGTAAGCAAATTGCGAAGAATTATTAAACAAGTTTCCAACTTTCAGTGAATCAACCCATTAGTACCTAACAAATGAGTAGCTTCACTAAGAAGGAGAGGGAGATCTGAGTTTTGGTCAGAGAGGAAGATGACGGAGCGTGCTTTTCTTGTTTTTTTGTTTTATTTTCATTTATTGTAACAATTAAAAAAACATAAAAGTATATCTGGGTTTCGAATCGGGTCTGTGTATATGAAGGCCCTTTTATAATCTAAGCCCATGTATGTCTTCGAAAATCTAAATAGACTTTGGAAAGCAACATCGGGTTTGGGCTGAGAATTTGGAATCTTCTACACATTAATTTTAAAATATTCATTTCAAATGACTCTATATACCAAATTTTTTTAAAAAAAAATTATTTAGTTTTGAATAACACTGATTTTCAGTTAAGTATTTGGAATCTTATTGAATAGCACCAGATTTTAGAATCTATAGTGCATGATTAACCTATATAAGATTTAACAAGACTGGATTTGAAAACATAATTTACAATTACTAATTGAATAACAATTGGTTTTGGTTAGATTTACAAAACCATCATTATTGAATAATATCCTTAAACTATGTTGTCGAGTTTTATAATATACACACATAAATTTTTAAGATCAATATCAAATTTTAAAATCTTGAAAATAATAAGACCTAAATAATTGAATTCAAATCTATAATTGAATAACCCTCCTTTAAAGTTGTAGCACAAAATAATTGTTAAACCATATTATTTAAGTAAATTGTTGACTATAAAAATCTAAATTAAAAACCGTCTATGAAGTACACTATTATTTTTAATTCACAATAAAGAAAACATAGATTAAAAGCTAATTAAACTTGTTTTTCTTTCTTTTATAAATAACATTATTTTAGTAAAGAATTTTATATTTAAATTTCAGATAATACAAGTAAAAAGGAATAAAGATGAAGAAACACAATCTACCCAACGAGCCCAAATCAAAATCATTCCAATTCATAAACAACAAAGATTATCCTAAACGCTGATTGAGCCAAGTTTTTACCTTCTTCTTTTTTTTTTTTTCTCGATTCGACTTGGAGACGAGAAGAAATGTCAAAGCTTCGACTTCGAGTGACTTAATCGACGAGTTGGTCGGGTGAAACCCGGGAACATATTTTAATCGGATCGGATTATTTTTGTTATCCAGAAGCTTTTGCAACATTAGGAATACCAGTTCTGTTCATTTGACGGTTTTCATCCAACCATATGTAATCAATCAATTATCTATCTGTAAAGTAGGATTAGCAATAATTAATTAGTGTTTATTCAATAATCAATCAATTATCTATCTGTAAAATAGGATGACAAAAACAGAAAACTACAGAGATGTATCTTCTAACCAATAACAATTTCTAAAAATATAGATGACCATTACTTTCACTATTTAAATCATCTAGAGTGATCCAATTTTCTCACCAAATCATTTTATTTCTAATAAAAAGAAAAGAATTTCTTAATTCTCACAATTTCTTTCTATCCACATTATGGTATCTCAAACTTTTGTTAAAGTATGCAGTTTTTTTATGATTACAGCTTTGCTCACTATAATGTTTTCAGCACAAATCTCACATTCAAATAATGTAGAAATGTGTGTTAAACATTGTGTTCCAAACCAGTGTTTGAAAGAGGCAAAAAAAGCAACTCCTGCAATGTGTGAAGAAGTTTGCAAAAAGTTTTGTAATAAAGACCAAGTAGGTCAACAAAAATGGATTAATTCTAATGGTACAAGTAATATTTGCAAAATATTTCCAAGATATTGCTAGCTCCATTTAACTTAATATATTCACAGAAGCTTGCAATGTTCCTTTCTCCACATATGTATATGTTAATTGACATATGCGTGTCTATATTGTTCTCACATAATAAACCATTTTCCATTGTAATATGCACAGCATCACTCATTGTAATACCTTATTTTCTAGAGGGAATTCAAATAATGTAACAACGTTTATATTGTGAGAGTACTGAAAGATCCTTTCACAGTTTATATCTTTCTGGAACATTTTAATTAAACCCTTGAGAGCATACTAACAACTACTCAATCCCTAGATTAGAATTCATTACAACTGAACCATACCTCATGCATAAATATACTATCATTATGTAATTCAAACCGGTTGGATTTCGCGCCATTTAGTTGCTTCAAATGAACATAATAAAATCTGTTTGAACAAACAATAACAATAATAATA